>JBCJKH010070364.1:0-22562 GCA_039877255.1 Loriculus beryllinus
TGCAGTGGCAGGGGCAGTGTCCCACCACCATGCAGGTGGGAATGTCTCTGGGAGGGCAGGGAAGCTCAGGGTCAAGACCACCAGCAAGCATCGCAGACAGGTACTTCATCTTGGTTCGGCTCATGTAATGCAAACCTGCACCTGCTCAATCTGCTCTTCACCAGACCCATGAACCCTATTGCACCTCAGCTGCAGGAAGAGAGGCTGCTTACAGACGCCCATGCACAGATACTTAAATATGAAGCAGAATGTGCTGAAGTGAGCAAATCTTGGTGGTCAGGGATGGCTTTCTCTGGAGCAAGAAAAGCTCCAGTGGGTAAGGTCAAACCTGAAAACAAACTGTGCACCTGTTAAAAAGGTTTTTTATTCGAATTTGTACATTAGATGCTGAAGGTGAACTTTGTATTTCTTGGTTGTTGGGCAGTGAAAAGAGCTATGTGGGTTGTTTTTATCCCTGTATTAGTTTGGTTGGGAGCTGCCTGCGTCTTGTGTGGACACTTCCCTGCTATAGTGGCCTGATGCTAGCCCTGAAATGATCTACCGTTCATAGATAACAGTGGGCTGTGAGGGAAGAGAGCAAAGGCATGGCTGGTGCTGCTTCCAAAGTATTGGTGAAGGAATGGCAATTTGTTATTTCAAATGATCTAATCCTGGTAAGGGTGAAGAGTGACATAAGCACAACAGTAAACAGCATTAGTGTCACCGAGGGCTCTGGGAAGTGTTGGATCGTCTTCATCTGACGTGGCTGGAGGATTCTTTTTTACCCCCTTTGCTCAAAATGCTATCGATGATCTAACTTCAGGCCCTATGTGGCTATTTATCTCAGTGTTTCCGTGGGGTGCTGGCAGGCAGAACATGCCTGCTCCGCCATGGGGCAGGGGAGAGAAAGATTAACCTGGGAGTGATCCATTTATCCTAAAATTGATCATGCCAAGTCACAGACAAAGATGATGATGAAAGTGCATTGGAGAGGCTCATTTCTGCCCAGGCATTTGCCCATCGAGAAGAAAATCTGTCCCCTTTCAAGCACTTCCAGTTAAACACCCTCAAACTGAAGCACCTCTCTCTTTTTTGCCCAAATTAGCCAAGTCACTAATGACCCCTGGCTGCTTTCCAAACTTTTTAACCCATTTTGAACTGAATTTGCTGGTGTCTCCATCCTGGTCCCACCTGTGTCAGGGTAAAGCTTCATGCTTGCTTTAATGCCACAGCCTCTCAGTACAAACACTTCCCTGGAATCTTGAGTAAGTGAAAAACTGTGGAAGTGCCTGTACCTTGGATTGAAGCCTCTCAGATTTCAGCACTTGATGGAGTTTAACTACGCTTTAAAGCATGTAACAGAGTTTGTGTGTCCAGTTTGCTTCCACCGATGCTTGAGGATTAGAGGGATCTGCGGTGTTTTCTGGATCCATCCTTATAGGTGGAGTTAAACATAAAAATCAGAGGTGATCCCTGTGGATCCCCTTAACTGCTCTGGGGAGAGTGAGGAGGCCAGGGCTCTCTCGCCATGCAGCTGCGCCCCTTCCCCTCTCTTGAACTTGGCTGTAGGGAATAACTCAGACAACACTGCCCTTATCTCCCGGCATTCCAGAGCCGCAGCAGCGCCGGCCGTGCCGGGGCGTTATCGGAGGCCCGGGTGCCCCATGGCACCTGGCTGCGGGAAGGTCAATGCTGGGGCAAGCTGTGCTTTCGGCTTTGTTGTTCCTCCCCATCACCCTGCAGCAGCCACAGAGGTCAGTCTGCAGCAGTACTGAAAGCCCTGGGGATTGTTAAGCACCAAATCCTGTTTATTCCCTCTTTTACCAAGCATATTTCACCAAAGAAGCAAGGGATGCTCATTCCGTTGCAAAGCAAGCATCCTCTCTGCATCCATTTTAGCACTCTGCCTCCTATAAGCAGTGATATTGGGGAAAAAAGCCACATTCTGCTGGATCAAGCCATGGTGCACGGGGCTGCAGACGGGGTTAAAATATCACCTCGCCTTCACCAGGGATTTTTCTTTCTCTTATGAAAACAGAGTGGCCTCTGAATGTCAGCCCAGCCTGCCTGTCAGTTCTCAGCTGCACCATGGGATAAAGCTGCTGATCCCTTTTATCCCCTTCTGGGAGTAGTATTAATAGTATATTCATTTTTGTTCCATTTATAATTCATTACTGCCCAGTTATTTGGATTTACTTGTGTTAAAAGGCATAACAAGACAAAAACTTAGCTGGTTAGGAGCACAAGGAGGAGGGGGAAGGCTCTTCCTCTCATTCAATCCCTGTCTGGGTGATGGGAGCTGATGGCTGGGGCCGAGCTTGTGGTACGAGCAGGGTATATGAGCAGGGTAGAAGGGAGGTCACTTTGTCCACAGGACGTAAAGCTTTAGAGGTCACCATTGCTCAGGGGTGTACTCTCCAAACGCATAAGAAGAGCTCTGTTGCTTTGCTTCAGTCTGGCGTATTTCTCGACCAATGCACTCACACCTCACTGAATTAAACAGCAAATCTAGCTCCTGTTAGGTGTTTAAAATCTGTTTATAACAGAAAGATTTGTTTTAAACAAATAGGAGCATGCATTTTAAATACAAATTTCCCTTTGTTGTTTTAACCTTCCCCCCCTTTCCAGTGTTTTTATCTGCTTGCAGTCACATAAGCATTGGCTCTCCTCTGGGCATTGCAGGTTCAGGGCCAGAGGGTCTGCTCTGCCCACAGCACACACGCCAGGAGAGGCCCAGATGTTCAGAGAAGGTTAAAAAAAGCCCCAACCCAACAACAAAAAGGAAAAGCTGTGGTTTTTAAACCACCTTTACGCTTTCCTGCTCCTGGGGCCAGCCCCCTGCGTAAGATAAAACAGCCTCGAGTCTGCTTTATCTCACCCCCAGCTGCCCACCATCCCCAGGGATGCTCTAGCAGAAGGGCTCAGCCGGACATGGCAGCTCCCAGCCTTTTCCTTGGCAAGGGGGGGACGGTGCCCAAGGGAGGTGGATGTTGTGGGACCAGCCCCACTGGGACCCCCTCGCCCAGGAATCACCCCATGGATGGTCACGTTGGGTTTTCCTGTCTGCTGTGCATGGTGCAGCTGGGGCCAGTGCTGGGCTCTGCAGTCCAAGTGCCTTTTTTCCTTTATTTTAGGTTTGATTTTCCCTTACATTGGCAGGCTGCTTTCCCAGCAAACTGTGTTTTTTGTGCTGACTCCCTGTTCACACCAGGAGAGGATCTAGTAGATACCTTCTACTCCTTGACCCAAGCAGGAGCAAACTTGCTCTTGCAGTCTGCCCCTCAGTATGACCACGTCCAGTTATGTTAGCTGACTTGAATTAGCTGCTGATAGAGGTCAGTCAGGACAATCACACCAAAATATACTTTTGGGAAACAGCCTAGAATATGGGCAGGAAGGTTTATTTTGCAGATAGACCCATGCAGAACTCTGCAGACAGAGAAGCATAGATGGACAAATCAGTCTGCCGGGGTGCCTTTGATCCTGAAAGCTCCTAGTCTTTGAAGGGTTTTTTGTGTATTAGTAAGATCCCCAGTCTCAGCCATTCCTATCATCCTGCTTGACCCAGTCACTCCCTTCCCAAAGGGCATCTGCAGATGTACAAGAGGGTTCCCAAGATGAGAAATCCCAAATTGCTAAGGAGTATACAGGGGGTTACCGACATGTAGCTCCCACTGCTTTTGATTCAATACCCAGACTGGCCTTTCTGAAGCTCACAGAGGCTCTTGGAAGGAGGGTTTCATACTGTATTTGCTGTGTGGCTCCATAAATTCCTGGTTTTGTTTCATTTTTGCACCACTGTGGACTAGAGGGGAAGTGCAATACCAAAGGCTTTTTGCCTCGTAGATATAATGATCACTAAAGATTAGTACTAGTAGTAAGTATTGGAAATATGTTTTCTGTTTAATTCAGTGTTTCCAAGGAAAAGTTGTATATTCTCAGATTTGATATTGCCAAAAAAGGCAGTATTTACACTCAAATACTTTCCACACTTCTTTAGCACTCTGGACAGGATACTGACCTTCACCAGTAAGATTTGGACTCCCTTCCCTGTCTGTGGAAGAGTTACCCTTGATTTGGATGAGCATAAATGAGATAGGAGTTTAGCTGTATCCTGTTAAACATTTTCAGCATGTTCTGCATTTATCTTCACTGTTAAGTAAGCCATTGCCTTCACAGTGATTTAGATGGAAGAAGTATGTCAGTGTAGATATATGTGAGGTTTTTTCCTCTATTTTCCTCCCAAAACCATGACTCAAACCAAAGAGAAACAAAGCCAAATCTGAACCCCACACCTCATTAGTGGTGTGCTTGTCTTGCTCTTCAAAAAGGCCAAAACCAAAGGCCAGTGGCCCATCCCAGCGTGATGCTGATGCTTTTGCCCTCACCCAGATGCAAGAGCAGTGCCTGCACTTGAATTTCTGCTTTACTTTTGTCCTTGTCACCCTTTCTAATGGCACACAGAGCAGGTGGCATGGGGAGGGAGGTGCAATGGAGACATCGTATAGTCATAGGCACTGCAAGCGAGTGCCCTCCCCTTCTGAAACACAGCATCCATTGACTTTGCCCACCTGCTTGTGATGGCTTTGGGGTCTAACACCTTTTTGAAAGGGGAACAGAGACCCTTAAAGGGAGGGGGAGAGGGGGCAGGGAAGCTGCTGGCAGCCCCTCTAACAGGAGCACGGTTTGCAACCCCATTCACAGCCATTGTCTGGCATTGTTGTACCAGACACGCTCCATTCACGGCCCCTCGCCTGTCCCTTTTCAGCAAGTGCCCACTGGTCCTGCTCTGTTTGTCGGCAAGAATGAGCTGCTGGGAGGAGGAATGTTTCCCAGACAGCGGGTGAGGAGGTCAGTCTGGACCTCTGGACATTAGTGGCTCAGACTTGCAGCCATGGCATGTGAAAGCAGGGTGATCCTTTGAGGGTCTGGCGGCCGTTTGTTTGGATATGTGCGGCAGAGCGCAATTCAGACCATGAGATTAGCTGTCAGGTCATCTGCTGTGAAATCCATTATGAAAAACACCCGGAAACTGAGGCTTCACTTGAAATCCTCCATTTACTGAATTGCAGAAATCATCTTTGCAAGCTTTTGTCAGATACATATATATGTATAATATATTTATACGCTCACACGCGCGCTCGCACGTATAAAATGATGTTTGCTGTAATGCCTCATGCAAAAATGCTAGTTGAATAAATCTGTCACTGAAACTTCAACTCCAGATTACTACGCTCTAAGATCTGCTATTACAAGTGAAAACACATCTTTAGAAAGTTCACAAGAGTCTGGAGCAGATGAGCTATCAAAATGCAATAGAAAATCTACCCTTTCCAGATTAGTCAAACAATGAATGTAGTCCTGCACGTAAACATTTTCTAACTGTATTGGCAGGGTAAATGGTTCCTGATTTAGTGCTGCAGGAATAGGTGGCATTTCCTCAGACTGTGAATACCAGTATAAATTATCTTGAGGAAAAATACATTTCTAATCTGGAAGTGTGGTCAAGCAGTTCAAATACTGGTAACAAATCAGTCAATTACCAAATTATTAAACATTTCCAGTATTAGTATTAATCTCTAGTAGCAACAATGTACAATTTGCAAGAAAATAAATCCTTAGTAGATCTTGATGTACTTGAAAAAGTAGTTTTAATCTACTAATCTATCCCTAGTTAGGGATATCAAAGAGGAATGAGGAGTCTGGTTTGCTGGATTTCAGAGATATCCATTCAGGGTGGTGGTTGTTGTTACCTCCCTCTGTTTTCAAACTGCACACTGCCTTGTGTGCATTATGGATTTACGCAGTAATAGCCATATTTACCTTTGCAGCCATTTGAATGTAACAGCAAAGCATGAATGCCTGAAGGAGAAAATGAGAAAAGAAAGAGGGGAGCAGGGTAATGCAGGTATTAGTCTCTCAGTTGATGAAGAGTGGTTTCTGCTCTGCATGCAAAAGATTTCCTTGTCTTCCACAAGATCTTCTCAAAGAGCACACTCAGTCCATTATGTTTTGATGGAACTATCCGCAGTACAAAGATATGGAGAAAAGAACTTAGATTTGTGGTAGGAACAAAGTTTGAATCATTTTAGTCTGACCCAATGAAATATTTGCCAAGTTGATTTTTAAATTTAATACCCTCCCAAAAGACCTTTGGTGCCAAACCCAAATATTGATGTGCTTGTGCCATGACGCTGGGTGTCAAGAGAGATTTCAGGGGAGAAGTTTTGGCATACATATAGAAAAGATTTTTACTGTCACTCTTAGAGCATCAGCCTCATCTCAAACCACCCTCAGGCCTGACCAGAAGAAACAGGCATCAAATCGATGAGGTGGATGCAGCAGAAAATGCTCTTGCTGGGTATGTGATTGCAGGTCCAGCCCCAGCACAAGTGGATTGCACAAGTCACGGATGAGCATATCACCATTGTACTTTTTTATTTGCATAAAACAATTATCCCCTGGACAGTAGCTTCAGAGTTGTCTAGACAACATGCTTCCAATGGTATCACTGACCTCAGACACACTGGGCTAGCTCTAAATTAGCAATGAGCAGGGCTGGAGGGATGTATTATAGTAGTTATAAACCATAAGAAGGTATTTAAATAGATAGATAAGACACATGCAAATCTTTTCATTGCCATGACAACCATCTTGATATAGGTTTTCCATACGTAGTGAGAATGGCAGAGCAAAAGGCACTGGAAAAATAGCAAGAACCTGTAATGATAATGAACCCTGACAGTGTATTAGTCTAGATTTTGGTCACTTATTAACTCTTAATAGAATACAAACTTCTATAGTAATACAGTGTTCAGTGGGTCAGGGAGCAATTACTTTTAAACCTTGGCTATAAGGATCTCTGCTATATGGCTATACCTAATGTACCAATTCTTCACAAATTGATCCGACTGATTAAAAAACACTTTGCTATTAGATGTAAATTGCTTAGCTGCTCAGAAGCGCTTTGCAGGGATGGGTTGCACTAAGCATGAAAATATGTCATTTATGGACATCTCTATATTTCCCACCTGGTTTTATTGGTCAGGCGAGGAATCTTGTAAATCTGAATCCACAGATAATTGTCACAAAAGAGCTGGGGCAGCCAACTTCAAAAGGGAAATGCAGTGCAATCCCCCAGCACATGTGTGACCCCTCCATACGTGACCTGTCTGAGCAGACTAGAACTGGGTGTTTGTTCTTTTCTGTTCTTCCTGTTACAGTTCTTAATCTCTTCGAAGTACAAACCCACTAATTTGAAGGCCAGCTCATGGCTCCAATGATGCCTCCTGTAGCCATTGAGGGTTTCTCTTCTTTCTCAGACATGCAGAATGAAAGCATCTGCTGGAGCTTGGACCTGAAGACATCTTGTCCAGCTTGTGTCCTCTGTGCTTGTCCCTACTCTAATCCAGAGATGTTGGGATGGGGATGGCCCAAGTGAAAGGACACAAGCATATTAACCCACTTTAAACAGTTTTCTCCACAAGTCAGATGCATCAGTAGTGACCAGGGCCCTTGGAAATGAATTGTGATTAACCTTGCAGGGTGGTTTTTTGGCTGTTGGTCTTTTTAACTTGATGGTAGTGAAGATGCAGTTGTAGGGACCAAGCCTGTCACATACTAATTCCTTGTTACCGCTACTTGCCATACCTGCAATGGATGGTTTTGGTTTGTAAGGGTGTTTGGAGGTGGATGGCCCACACAGTGCTTTTGCATAGCCCTATTTCCTTCCACCCCAGCAGGCAGCAGGGTACCGCATCCCCAGCCCAGGCTGTATCTGCCACAGGCTCCATGACATCTCCTGTGGTCCCTCTCTGCTGCCTCCATCCTGTCACACTCCACATAAAAGCCTTGTCCTCCTTGTCAGAGCCCACTGTCCTTTAATTTATGCCTTCAGGTTATAATTTGGCCAGCACTGTCAGGCTTTTGCTGTGCAGCTCCCCACAACTCTCACACAATTCCTGTTCCTTCAAGCTTCTTTTGGGCAGTGATTCCTTCAAGCCCTTGAAGACGGCAAGACAGGCAGAGTGCTGCAACAACTACCTATTATTTGTACTATTTGGACTGCAGCCTTTTTACTGTAGCTTTGTGTTACCTCTCTGCCCCACCTGTAAGGAGGTGCGAAGTAATTTGGGCAGGGAGCATCCTGTCCTGCAAAGTGCAGCACCGAGCACAGCAGCTCCAACCAAAACCCTGCGGGTGATACTGTGGTGCATAGAATAATTAAAAAGCTGCACTCGTTTCCCAGATGAGAAACACTCCTGTAGTGTGTAAATCAGCCACCATCCTGGAGGAATAATCCAGGCGGGATAATTGTGCGGGGAAAGGCCCCAGGCGTGATAGGGGTTTGCATTAGCAATGCCTTTTCATCCATCTGTCTTTTGACCAGAGCTAGAGAAAGCCAGAGTTTTGACTTATAAGGATGTTTTGATCAACTGATGATTATTTCAGCGCCAGAGCTCCTGAAGTATACACAGACACAAAATGCATTATTTGTGTACAGGAGCAGCTAGGAGCCAGGAACTGAAAGGTTTCCTTCTTCAAAGATTTATCTGTTTAGGATCTACCAGTTCCCTGTAATCCTGGAGAATTCAACCATCAGCTTGGCTGGGGGAAACATTTCACCCTGAGTGTTTATCCACTGACTACAGTGGAAGCAGAAACAGGCCAAAGAAGAATTTGGCTCAGAACAGGCATTAAGTTGTATCATTTATTGGTATACCATTGTTATTTATTAGTCAGGCTAAAGAAAAGCTGAAGAGTCCTGCTTACAGTCAGAGCTTGCTTATGCTGTTCAAGTGTGTTAGGAGACCTATCTGACACCTCCGACAAGTATCCTAATTTTGGGTGTCATTAGGGGAAGGTTAAAGGTGCTGAAGATGGCTGGTACCAAAAAGTATCCCGACAATGATCGTGAAAGCAGTGCAAGGGCACATATATCTGTCCTGCAGTCAAATGGCTTTTACAAGTCATATATAACAGACATGCTACTAACAACAACTACACTGTTAAAAAGTGTATTCCAAAGTTTAGAAAAGGCACTTTGGTGCTATGGAGGAGAAAGAGTCTGTGACAGAGTTCACCTATGTATTTTCTTTTTAAGATCATCTAAACTTTATTGAAGACTAGCCACAAAATGGAAAATTGTTGGTATTAACACTCTAGGGCATCCTGTGTACCGAAGTCTCAATTTCTGATCCTGAATACGTGTTCTGGCTGACAAATTTTGGGGTGTTATTTTCCCTTCTTAGATATTCAGATGTTCTTGGACCATCTGGGAATTGGAGAGCTTTTGCATGTATTTGAAGCAAAGTAAACTTTCCTGCAGCCTGCTGATGGGGAGGAGCAATCTTATTTATGAACACAGGCACCTGCCATGTTAATTTGTACAACGTTTGTGATTTATCCTAAAAGAACACATTACACAGTGGATTTGCAGGAGTTAAAGGGAATCTGCAGGGTGACTTTAATCTTTATGTCTTTATATACTTGAGGGCATTTTACTGCACCTCTGCACTGCTTTCACTACACAATCATTTTCTGCTTTAGAAATGTAGCCATTTGGATCAATAGTTACAGTACAATATATTGTGCTTCTGATGGGAGCCTCACAGGACAGTTAAGAAGCACCGTGGTAATTCCACAAAATGCTTGGCTACACTCTGAAATCTATTTCGAAAGTAAAGTTGGCAAAACATGCACTGTGCAGAATTACACGAGCCCTAATGAAATTGTACTTACTCTACTTACTTGTATTAAAACTAAATTAGGAAGAATGGGATGTAAAGGGATGTTCCTTGCTTGAAACATGAAGGTTTTAATAGGAAGATGTAAGTATTAAGGACCAGGCTACCAGCAGTTTTAAACTCCTGTGGAACAGTGTTTGGAGCGAGTTTTGAAGGGAAAGATTTCTAGCTAATGTGATAAGTGTGCATTTAAAAGAAAAGAGGAAAAATAGGATGTTTGGAGACATTTACTCGACACACAGAGCAGTAAGTAAAAAAAAGGAGCTAAAATCATATGTCCCTTAAAGCGTTAACAAATGTATCCTGCTCGTTGTGGGTTTTACAGTAAATTCTTTATCTATAAACAAACCGGGTTATCACAGCTGTTTATTGTACTGCTAGCCCTGCTCCTAACCTTTATGTCTTTATTGCTTACATACCATTCCCTTGTTTATATGTCTGTACCAGCCTGTGCCCTTGAACTTGGCCCCCGCGAGCCCTGACCCGGCACGCTCGCTCACTCATGTGGGTCACATCGGAGATCAGTAAATGGGAGATGGGGCTGGAATACGGGCAATTAACACACAGCCAAAGCCTCACGGGGTGGGGGTGGGGGTGTGTTAGACCACCGGCCGTGGTCTTTGGTGCTGGAGCTGCCAGGATGTGGGCTTCACCACTGCAGAACCATCAGCCCCTCTCCCCTAGGGCCTTGGCTGTGCGGATTAGAAATGAAAGGAGAGCCGTGTGCTCTTCCCCTCTCTTTTTGTCTGTCTTTTTTTCCCCCCTCTCCTCTGGCTGATAAGCTGACAGCCAGGCATGCCTTGTTCTGATAACTCAGCAAAGTCTGGGTTTCATATGGACAAACAGCCCGTGCCCTCCAGCATCTTCACCAGCAAGGCTTGAAGGGCAGGACAGAGCGGGCAGCACAGGAATAAACAGGGACAGGGACATGGCTGGGAATATCTGCCTTCAGATCAATGATAAGCTTCAACTGTAAGCTAAAAAGTACTTCACAAACCCTCTGATGTCCCACACGATAGATTTCAATGCATAAAGGGTTTTGGCTCAGATCAGTATGTTTGCCACCAGGAGTGCTGTCAGGGGTTGCTGTGGCATCTCATAAGAGATGGACCCTCCAAAATGTGGGCAGCACTGAACATGCTGGGACAAAACAGTGTCAGTTTGTGCAACAAGCCTTCCTCACCACCCCTTGGAGAAATTGGACTGGGTTTAGCTTCATTTAGAATGGGATTTTCACTTAAAAAGAAAACAACCCTCCTGGTAAAAACATCTGCAGGTCTGAATCCAATCCTTCATTTGCTGCTAAAAATAATGTCAGTGAATGGAAGAATTCACAAATTCTCCCAGGGAAAGGAAAAGATGATCCCATTAACCTACATTACAGCCATCACCATTAAGAGATACCATTAACCTGCAGTTCCCACACAGTCTTGTCAGAGATAGTACAGTCATCCCTATAATTTTGGAGATACTACAATCATCCCTATAAGCATGTGGTAACTCCTGACAAATGCAGTATTGTAGCCAAGTCCATTGTCAGATTATAAGACCCAATCCATGTAGCCTTTCATGAGTGTTTTGGCTATTGAGGCAAAAGACTGTTTCAAACCACACTTTGGATCAGAGCTTCAGAACAGGAATGGGTCCCCTGCCATCTATAATGATAGGATTTGACTGCCTTACAAGGTCATGAGCAGTCATAATGGATCAATACAGAGGATGAGATGAGTATCAAGAGTTTTAATGACATAATATTGTGTTGTAGAAGTTGTTGTTTGACTTTCTAAAGTAACACATATATTTTCAATGGCTGCTTCACACATTTGTTAATGCTCAGGTACCAAAGTGGGAGTGCTAATGAGTACCCATATTTGGTGAATAAGTTTAACTGAATCCTACTAGTTGGAGAATTGGAATGTGATTGTTTAATATAAAGTATATATATTTACATATACCTGGCTAGTATTCTATTTGCCTAATATGTTCTTTTTACACATTTAGCCTCCCACTACAAGCATTCTGGTAAGTTTAGTAATCAAATATTTATATACTCAGGAGAGTGAGTTTTTCTCAGATTTTTACTTTGTGCTGTCCTCCTGTCTACCAGCCCAAGATTTTGTTTTATTCTTGGGAGTTTTGGGGCTTTTGTTTGTTTAACTCAGAGGAAAGACCTGCAGAAAAGTCAGCTTGATTTTGCAATAAAGGAGCTGGAGTAGTCCTCAGGACTTATGACTTATTTCAGGTTCTTATTGTTGCCATAAGCTAATTCCATAGGCTAATCCTTATGCCTCAGTTTCCCAGCTAATGGTAACACATTACTATTGTGAGTAACATGAGCATCTATTCAGTATTAACCTGCTGTTCTCAGACTGGGAAAGGGTGGTTTTAGAGAAAGCTGTCATTGTAAGTGGCCTGTTAGGAATCCACACATCTCTCATAGGCCTAATTGTGACGCCTGCTGCCCAGGGGAAGAAACTCTCTTTTTCCTTCCACACCAGCTCAAATAGCTGTTTGGAAAGCTCTTAATAACATCACTAAAGGAAATGGATTTAGGGAGACCAGGTTTGAAAGCCAAGCAGACAACACAGGGTCCTACAACCTTGGCCTCCATTGCCACACTTCAAAAAAGGCAATAAATACTGTTTCTGACTAAGTATGCTTCCTATGGTGCAGCTAAGTATCCTTCCCAGTTGCATAATGGTTAACTGAGCCCTAAGAATGTGCTTGATATATTATTATAGCCCTGATGTAGCCATCAGAGAGTACCAGGCAAACAGCATGTACTTAAAACCGTGCAGTTCTCACGCCCATCCATGGGACATTTTAGTCTATTTTTTTACTACCTTTGCAGGTTGTCTCTTTTGAAAAGTAATTTCACAGGAACATTCTCTAATCTACAATTAAGAAAATCTGTATGTTAAAGGCTACAGTAAAGCAGAACCTTTTTCATAGGCTAACCTCCTCCTCCCCCCCCCCCCCAAGTAATAAGATGTATATTTATGTAACAAGAGGTCAGATTTATGAGAAATGCTTTTGTGGCTTGTAATTTCAGATGAAATGGTCCAGCGTTGGGATAAGAAGCGCTGGATGCTGACATGTAGTGATGCGCAAACTCCCCTGTCTGAGATGAGTATATCTCTAACTTTGCTCTAATTATCAATCTCTTGATTCATGTCAGAGCACTCACATTTAAACCGAGTTTTTGTGCTATTTAGACAGGTACTCTGTAAACACAGGGAGAAGAGGTGGTTTCTGGAACAGGAATGCCGCCTGAGTGGCTGTCTGAGTCCATGTTCTGTCTGAACAAATTAAAAGCAAGAGTCTTTCATGCTAAATTTGTATGGCCCTCTGCACAAATTGCCCAATTTATTTGGGTGGCGAGATGCTTTGGGACACCGGCGTTGATAAAATGCATTCAATGAGACACTGCAAGTTGAATGCAAGTATAAAATGAAATTCTCTGTGTGTTGGTTTTGATGTTCTTAATTTAGTCCCTGGTGGACAGTCGTCTGCATTACAAAACCTTCACACATAATTTGGCACAGTTTGGGTGATTTGCAGTCTCTTCCCTCGCTCTCTCTGCAGAGGGTGCCTTGAGCAGAGCCTGCGTGGAGGTTGGGTGACCTCTTCTCTCTCAGGAGGGTGGTCTCTCCAGGTCACTGTTCAGGTCACTTCTGCAGCAGGGTAAGGAAGCTTTGACTGCTGCTTTTTCACTTGTGTGGGTAAACAGAGGACTTCAGTATCCAGCACTACCAGTCCTTAACCTTCAGAAGCTAAGCAGTCACCGAGGGGGATGGGGAAGAGATGCTGAGAGAAAGTGCAGGGCAAAGAATGTAAAGAATTTTGCTTATCTGCGACAAGTTTCTAAGCATGTTTGATTATGGTAATAAGGATATGTCGTTAACAAAGGATTTTGAAGGCATGTACACCATTGATAATCAGCCCTGGCCAAAGTACAGCGAACATTTAAAACTTGATATGGGTTCTTCTTCAATGAGATGTGTTTGAAATACAGCAGCACTTTAGTGTGAATGTGGTATTTCACTTGGTGCATGAAGGTGGGGCTGTGGCAGCTAAGGAAGGAGCTGTATCTACCAAAGATAAAGTCCCCATCACAGGCAAGAGACGACTGTAAAACCCGCACAATTCCCAATCCTTAAAACGCTCTATAATTGCAAATCTGCTCATTGTTTTAACTTATCTCTGCCAGTGCTGTGCTGAATTAGTCCCTGAATGGGATCAAGGGAAGAGAAGAGTAAAGGAAGGATGGGAATGAGAAACAGAAGAAAGCAAGATAGCCAGACAAAAGGGAAGGGTGGTGGGGGTTAAGCATAATTGCCCTATGGCTTCATGTGAAATTATGAAAGCTCTTGAACATCCTTGCTGAACCAGCCACAAGAACATTCTCCACAACCCTGATGCATGGAATGCTTCTGGTCTGGTGCTTCGGGGGGAAAAAGGAAAGAAGTGGTTCAGGAGGAATTTACCTCCTCTGTTTGGATGCTTTCTAGTGTGTGTCTTGCCTGGAAACTGTCCCAGTGAATGTCCCCCCCTCCCACTAGCTTCTGTGCTGGTTCCCCATGATAGATCCTTTGGCTGTCTCCTCTTCATCCAGCTCCCCACTTGTGGGATGGGAGATCCGCCACCTCTGTGGTCACCCCTTTTCTTGGCCTGTTTAGCACTGTAGCAGCTGTTCCCACCAACAAGCATTCCATGGGCATTTACTCCTGCTCCACCTGCAGTATTCCTATTTTTGCATCCTTATCTCCTAATGAGTTTATAATCTAGAACAGAACAGTAGCCCTGCTGTTCTCCAGACTCCTTGTCAGATAATTTCACTATCAGATGCATTCAGGTGACACACAAGCCACTTTCTGGCCCCATGTGGGTTCCTGCATGGGTGCTTTTTGGAGGAGGAAAGGGCTTGAACAGAAATTGTGAAGTCAAATGGAAGAAGAATGAAAACCACCCATGAATGGGACTCCTCAGGTGTGTTCCAGGTATTGTATTTGGGTGCTGGCTGCACAGCCCTAAACATGGTGGATATAACTCAGTATTTCTTCTTCTAGTGACTTTGGCTTGAAGAAAACATTTTAATATCCACACACCTCTAATAAACTAAAGCTGTAATAAGGCTCTTTCTATTTGTATTGCTCTTTTGTTGTCTCCTATGCACATTTACCATTGATTTTTGCCAAACTCCCCTATACTGTAACTGTGCAGTTATAAACTGTTGTTACTGGGAGGAACTGAGGAGAGAAAGGATAGCCATAAAATCACTGGTTGCAAACTAACATTGCAGCTCTATCTGGGTGTTTGTCAGCAACACTTGGGGACTATTGCATACGAGATTCCTAAGCATCAGCCAGCCACTGACTGTTTTCTCAGCCACATCAGACAAAAATGTATTTATTTATGGGGGTTTTAATGGCAAGGAATTAATATTTGGAATCATTGATATCTTTATTGTGCAATTTGCTGTCATTAAATTACTTCTTTTCTCTCAGTGTTGCCTTCTATGAGACGTGAGAGGGTCGGTCTGTGTGCCTGATGTCATCCTTCAGGATGCATGGAAAATAAGTGAAACTCTCTGGAGCTTTCCTAAGTAAGTTGGGACATCCCCTTAGGTCCGAGGAGGGAGAAGGGACACTTTCTAACATGAGCAGGACCTGAGGGAAGCAGGAGCACAGAGCTGAAGCTTTGCAAGCTCTAGAAACTCTAAAGCAAATAGCTTCGGTTGGCTTGAGCCTGTGCAACAGCCAGCTACAACCGAATGCTTTATTGCCGTCTGGAAGTGTTTATTTTCTGAACATAAATTCAAAGGACAGATTCAAGGCATGTCAAGAAATAAAGCATATCATCATGTGAGCTAAGCTGACAAGGACAATTTACTGTACCCTGCATTCGTTCTGGGCCAATCGGAAGAGAAGAGGCTATTAACATCCTGAAATTCCCGCTGTTCGGCTCTCCCTGTCCCTTCACTGAACTCGGGAATGGCATGTATTAACCCCTTGAGGGTCTCCAGTGCACGGCACACATCCAAAGAAGGGACACTTGTTCAGGCCCGGTAGACATACGCAGTATGTCCAGCTCTTATTGACAGCAGCAGCAAACTGCTTTAAAAGCCATGACATGGCCTGCGCTGTCTGGAGGCCCATCACAGGGTTAACGTCTTTCCTAGAGGCAGTTTCTGTGCTGTACATGAGCACTGACTTACCCTGTTTAAATACGAGAGTTCACTGGTCAGCTTGACCTTGAATTCTCTTGCAAAGACAGGAACAAGTTGACATACTGTTCGTGTTTCCAGTGGCTGCAAAGTTCAGGGAATACAATGCAACTGCAGCTCACATGCCGTGAGCATCACTTAGAGAAGAGAAGCAAAAGTTCATTTCCTACATTCAAAATCCTTCCAGCACAAAAAGTAACAAAACCAGGAGAGAGTCAGGAGGTAAAGCACAAAGGGCACAACAGCAGACACTGCAGAGGAAAGGTGCCATTCATAGGCAGGAATGTGTTATAATAAGATCCACAAGCAAAAGTCCACAGAGGACTGTTTGCATAGCAGCATTACAATATCTACATGTGTAAATAGAGGGAACAGACCTTAAATCCACGTTGCAGCAGTGACTGTTTGGTCTTTTACCTGCAGCCACGCTGCTTGAAGTATTCCTCCTGACTTCCTGAATGCCCTTGTATAGGACAGCACGATCAGCCCTATTCAAACATTACAGTTGAGGGAAACGTATTATTCCAGCTCTGAATATGAGTATACTGTATACAGCACTGCAGAAAGGCAGTGCAGTTAACTGGTCTCCAGCTCTTTCTTTTCATCCTGTGCCTTCTTTACACGGCAAAGGGAACAGTTGCAGCACAACAGCTCATATCTGTCTCTGTTCCCAGTGAAAAGCACAGCTCTGCCCTCTCTCCAGCCCCTGCATGAGAAAATGTAAGCTGGTGGAGCACATGGGGAAGTGAAGCCTGAGAAGAAAACTTCTTATCATCTTTACTAGGTTTTCTTTTAAATCATGGCTGGCTCACGTGTATCCTGGTGAGGCAAAGGCACAGCACACCCAGGCAGTCACAAGCCTATAGAGGCAAGAGCAGAACCAGGAGCAGACGCTGGATCCCGGGTCGCTGTTGGCCCTGCATACAGCTTCTCTATTTGTTTATCACTGTGCCTGAGAACACATGGAGTAAATCCACACATATTAAAAACACACACACTCCCCCCGCTGTTCGGTCCCTTTTTTATCTGGGCCCTAGTCGTTGCTCTGTACTTTGGCACAGAGTCATGCAGCAGGCTCTGTCTAGTATATTGGCGTAATGTTCACAGCTGTAATCAAAACATTTTTCCTCCTATCCTCTCCCAAATCACTTGGGGTCTGCTTCTCCCACTGAGGAGGCTGTCTCATTCATTCCCTGCCTACTACACATGGTTTAAGTATTGCAACATTCAGTCCTAGACCAGAATAATATAAGAGCCACAAAGAGTCATTTATCTGGCATGACATATTTTATGCTCTTGTGTAAGTTTTCCTAAGGGACTTCTGAATGTCCTACTGGGTGACTGTAAAGACACCAAAGACTCAAAGTCATGGGTAGCATCTTTATTACAAGCCCTAAAACACTAAGCACAAAGACAAAGCTGAGTGAATTTAACTTTTCTGATATTAAGATACTACATTGTCTCACCAAAGTCCTTCCAAAGAACCCTTTAAGAGCAAAGCAGTTTGGAGCTGAAAGGATCCTGGTACCGAATTGACCTTAATCTTCTATTACTATACAAATGTTTCTGTGCTTTAAAAATGCATTGCTTATTTCTTACTCTGAGACTGCCTTAATCTCAAATTAGCCTTCTGAGCAAAGGTCGGGAGTGCGGGAGTGCAGTTCTTATTGGTTCAATTAAAGGAAATAAAGCAAAATCACACAGGCTATTGCAGAAGTCTTTGTCAACAACTTCCTCAATACTGAGAGGCTGCTATACAGTCTGCCTATATAGACAGATAACATTGTTATTAGAAACACATTAGTGTGAGAAATTTTATATATATATATATATATATAAATATATATAAATATATACATATAATGTATCTATTATAATATATGTATATATGGCTAATAGATATATTAATCTTATAGTTTCCACAGTAAAAGTCTTGGGCTGGTGCTTCTGTTTCATTATTAATATTTGTTTTCTTGTTCTGTTGTTTTGGTGCGTTTACAGCTTAGCCTTGCATTTGCTGTGTGTTTTCCAAAATGCTTGCACATAACAAAGCTCTGGTAACTACAAAGCTGTCGTGCTATTACCCACCAATGTCCTTAAAAATGATGCGAAGTTAAGTATAATGTACCAAAAAATTCTTTGGAGTTAGGGATCTAGCAGGTATGTGGGGAAGGCGCTTTGTGTTAACAGTTGATACGCTGGGGATAACACATTTGTGTAAAAATCCTCTTTTTAAAGTGATTTTCCTTTCTTTCCTTCTGGTTTTTTTTTTTGGTTTTTTTTTTTGTTTGTGTCCTTGTGCTTGAACATTTGACCCTGGGGGAGTAGGCTGGAAGGATTGTTTAAACACCAGAGAACTGTTTATTTCAATTTTCTCCCTCTTTTTACCCTCCCCCCTTTTTCAGTTCTCTTTACAGGTAAATCACTCGCGATATGGGACAGTCTCAGAAAGTTCAGAGGTTTGGGGCAGGAAACGCCTCCCCTCCCCCTGAAGTTTGGATTCTGAGCTAAATTTATCTGAATGCTGTCATTTCCCTGCTTTTCCTTCTCTACCTCCTTCGCCACATTCCTCTTTCTCCCTCCCCATTCCCAGACACCCTGATCTTATCCTTTCCTTGACCTGCAGCTCCCCCTCCCTAGCCTTCCACAGCTCTAAAATGTTCAGAGGCCACGGCTGAAGGTGGCAGTTTCTCCTGTTGTTTCTTTTATTCGTGGGCTGTACCATAGCAAGAAATGCTCTGTAATCGTTTGCCTGCAGACTCTGTCTCCACACGCAGATGTTAAAAGTAGAGTCAGTGGTCTCTAAGATGAAAAGGCAGCAGTGGTGTCCAGGAGGGGCTTGCCTGGTGTGAGCACACACTGGTGATGCATCAAAAAGCATAGGTGCAAGCTATTGCGATTTGTTTTGGGTAAAAAGATTCTGAAATAGGTGTGGAAGTTTGGCCAAATTTCCAGCCTCATCCTGCTTTCCCTAATGCATTCTGCTCATGTGCATCACTTACCACTATCTCAAACAGGTCTGTCCTGGTATGGACTACACAGAGTTCAACAAGATCCCTCTCTTTAATTTCCTTTATTCCTTGTATATTATAGCCTTGCACTGTGGCTATTCTAGTTTTCCACAGAAGTGGCAGGCAGCCAAAGACTGGAATCATTATTTGCAAACTAAAAATAGAGTCAAGATTTATAGGAAGAAAACAGACATGTCTTGTTATAAAACCATGAACAAGGATTGGCACCAATAGAACGGTTTATTCCTTTTTGATATTGCTTATTGTAAATCGCACTCTTTTTGGGATATACACTAGATAGTAACTGTACATTTCCTTTACTTGAAAATGCAGTTTATGAGTTGTAAAGACTTGATTGTTCAAAGGAAGCGATAAGAGATGAGGTAGCTCCTTGGAACTTTGTGTATTATTGGGGTGGATAGTTTGTTTAACAAAATAAGTATTAGTAATCTTCTTCTGCAGGTCACTGCTGATAAAACATTCAGTGGGTCTCTTTGCCCGGCAAAAAGATGCCCCATGAGTCGCACATCTGATTAATATTGCTTGACATTATAAAACATGAACATCACCTCCCTGATTTAACTCATCTTAATAACACTCCATGCACTGTCGCCGTCCTCATGGGCTCTGGGGGGCAGCAACAAAGGGGGAAAAATAAAGAGGACAGGGAGAAGCCTAGGGAAAGAGAGGGAGAGACTTTCACAAAGAGTTAAAAAGGCCTGATGAAATCCTTACAATGTACACCATATGGCTTGACATTTACCAGATTAGTTAAACATTTCTACTGGGGATAAATATTCCTGCACATCGATGTAAAGAAATTGCATGAGACAAGGGCACATGCAGCATATTTATGCCATGGAGTAATCTCTTTTTTTTCTGCCTTTTCCTTTTTTTCCCTCCCCTCCCCTTTGCCTGCAGAATTCAGGTTACTGAACATGTAAGGTCCAAGAGAACTAAACCTGAATGAGCCCCCACTTCTGTGCGCTCTCGAGCTGCTTGTCAATGTGACTGCAAACGCAAGCCCCCTCTCGACATCACCCCAAACACACTTCAAAACTCTCACCCAAAAAAGTTTCGAATGAGCAATCTTGCTATAAAATCACCCAACAACTCTACGGAGAGGCTAAAACATTAAAGTTTGTCACAATCTATTTCAGGAGTCGGGCTGCCTGTGGAGAGATGACTGTGATGGCTGCCAAACTGATTCAAGGCGGGTTGATGCAGAGGAGGTGACTGCTGGTGCCCGTGTCTGGTGTAGACTACTCTGCTCCTTGGTGAACAGCCCTAAAGCCATAGATTTCATTTGATCTTTGCAAAGGCTAACATTTGTCTGCTGTCATTTTAGTAAGATTGATGACAGGCTGGGGTAGGCGAGGAGGAGGGGGAGTGCAATGGGAGGAAGGCTGGTCCCCAAAGCATCTATGGCTGTGGCCAAGCCTGCCTGGAGTCAGTGGCCCAGACCCTCTGGTGGGCTGCAGTAGTGACAAGGAGTCGCTCCTGCACCACTCTAGCAGTAATTGTGCTGGGTTCTTGCAGCAGATTGCAGGAACTTGGAGACATAAAGGCACCATTCTGCACCTTATATATCTTAATAGATTATCCGCATCACAAGCAACACAGAGCAAAATGTTATGACAACCATAAGAATGTAGTTTACTGTGGCTTAATGTAGCTGGGCAGTGCAGGGTAAAGCCATCAAAAAATGCTTGTATTTTTTGTATATTTCTGAGAGAAACTAAGTGATGTGGACATGCAGCTATTTTTATATGAAAGCCTGACTTTTGGCAAACTCTTTCCAGGCTATAGCAGAAAATGCTTACTCTTTGTATTAGTAGCAGTATCACAGTGCCAAAGTGAAAATCATATGCTTTCCCACTTGGAATTTTTCTCGCAAGCTGATGTCTGAGTTGATGTAATAGGGGAATCTTCTACAAAGGACACATGTCCCAAGCAGGGCACCCAGTTGCTGGCTGCAGCATGCAATACGCCCCGGAAAAAAATAGCTTTCATATTTGGGCAGGATGAAGTCCATGAATGAATGAGTGGATGAATGACTATCAAGGCTGAAATTTGATCTTACTGCAAAATCCCAGCGATTCGGGTTCCACAAGGCGCATGTGTGCACACAAGAGGGATCTCAGTGCTTCTGGGTAAGCAGTGCAGTGCACTAGGGAAAGAAGGTGTAGGGAGAGGGGTACTGCACTTGTGGATTGGGAAGCCAGAAATGTACCTGCACATCTTCATCATTAGATTGGAAAACACTGAGATAAGGGCTGGAAGAAGCCCCAGACCCTCTCTGGGAGCTGGAGGGGAGATGGGTGCAGGAGCCGGTAACTTTAACAAGCTGGAATTCAAAATATGCCTGACCTAAAGCCCCAGGTTGGGACATGTACAGGCTTGGCGGAAGGCTCAGCTCCAGCCCCTTCTGTTGAGATTTACAGTGCTGAGATTGATTCCGTGTGGATTTTAACCACACAGTGTCCCATCAGGACAAAAAGACGTTGTGTGAGGATGGGATTTCAGCTGCAGCCAGGGAAAAATGTAGTGTGCAGTGTGAAAACAAGCTGTATGCTGCTTATTCTTGGAGGTCAGAGACGAGCGAATGGGAGGGCTGGCTGGGGCCCCATATGAACTTTGCACTTGTGTGATCGCGGGTGGCTGAACTGATAAAGAGTGAGCCAGAGAGATAAATACACATGCGGAGGAAAATAAGAACAGATAATGAAGTTGCAGTATATTTCCTCCTAGTGATGAAAGGCTAAGAATGAGTTATAGATCTTTCCTCACGATAAGAACAGATAATTCTTTCCAAAATCATTTATCTATAAGATACTGAGATATTGTTTAGGTCTGCATTAGTATTAATCTACCTCTTTGCATCTCCATCCCAGTCCTTCAACAGGTGAAAACATGCTGGTAGGGACCCTAAAGATTTCATGTGCATGTGGATGCATTTCACCCTGCGGATGAGGTATTATTTTTTATTGTAGGCAGTTGAGAAGAAAAGGGGCATGTTTATCCAAGTATCTCAGGTAAACGTGACATGTCTATTTATGCATTACTAGAGTTTAAATCTTCATTTGCTCAGGTCCTTAATGTATGAGGAGCAGTTGCTGTAAGTGTTGCAAGATCTGTTTACTGCTCTGGGATATAATTAACTTTAAACAAAATGAAAAGAAAGAAAGGAGAGGCTGATGCCTGTATGAAGAAAACAACCCCGTCTGACAACTTTGATGTAAGAAGAGCCTTCTCCCTTTGACTGCTCCGGAGATGCTGTCTCATCAGCTGGGTGTGCTCACCCCTTTCATCCCCACAGGCAGGGCTAGGTAACATTTACATGTCTCAGAGATATGACATGTGTACAGTACATGTGTGTGAGGGCGGGTAGCCCAGGCTTGAAAAGAGTATGCAGGATAAAGCAGCATGGCTTTGTCAGCTGGGAAAGATTAAAGTACTTGATTTTCATAGAATCCCAGCCTGGTTTGTGTTGGAAAGGACCTTAAAGCTCCTCCAGCTCCAGCCCCTGCCATGAGCAGGGACCCCTTCCACTGGAGCAGCTTGCTCCAAGCCCCTGTGTCCAACCTGGCCTTGAACACT
>JBCJKH010070369.1:0-11338 GCA_039877255.1 Loriculus beryllinus
GCCAGGGATGGAGCACTCACAACTTCCCTGGGCAACCCATTCCAGTGCCTCACCACCCTAACAGTAAAGAACTTCTTTCTTATATCTAACCTGAATTTCCCCCTAATATTTCACCTATTGACTTTGATACTACAGGTTTCAGTGTTAGCAAAACATGAAAAGGCAGTATCAGTACTGAAAGGTTATTAACACACCTTACACTCTTTTTTTTTTCACATAAAAAATTTCTTAAGATTGCTGAGAATCCTCCTAAATCCTAGAAGCAGCAGCACACATCTTCCAGTTCACAGTCATTGCTAGCCTTCGGGAATAACCCCTGAAAGAGTCAATCTAAAGGCAATCTATCTTTTTTGGTTCTGTAGGGGGGTTTAACTACAAAGTATCATCCATAATGATCTTCCTTACTGCTTTAAGCTCCAAAACAAGAGAAAACATTAGGACAGCTTGCTGTTACTTCGAGCATAGGCTGAAAGGAAAATAGAGAAAAAAGGGGAGGAAATGTGTTCTTACACCAGGTCTGCAGATGGACACTCACAGTGTACTGTTTCCCAAAAACTTGAAGGACATAGTTGTGACCATCCAAGCCTAAACAGACTCCATTTAGGATAAAAACAGTCAGCATTAACCTGCAGGCTCCCATAAAAACTGAATTTTGAGGAAAGGCAGCTGAGGTGCTTTATGAGACACCCACGGACACCCATGCCCACAAAGCAAGGGGGGCGACCCATCCGGTGTTGGAGACAAGCCCTCATGCACTAAGTAGCCCACATAACTCTGCAAAAAGTAAAATTTTAAAGTCAATTAATAATTAAGATGCTTCAAAGAAAGCAACAGAACATTCTTTTGGGAGCATCAATAGGCACATACACAGGACAATAATAAGAGCCAGAAACTGAGCTAGGTAAAAGAAGGTATATATCTCCACGGTCAAATTGCAGTAATTTTTTAATGCAAAATTATTATTTAATAAGAAAAAAGGAATCAGTTAAGCTTCCTTATGCTTCCCTGTTGATACAACCACACACAGCTCCAAAGAAGTCATTAAAGGCATTAAACTAAAGTTAGCTTTCCACGTCCTTTAAATGACACAATTCTAGACAAGCAAAAAATTTGAATGGACAAGTAGCAGAAAGCAAACCAACTTTGAAACTTCATGCCACATGTAACTGCTGTTTCATTTTCCCTTCTTATACTTGATTAAATTCATTTCCATAGCTGCATACCAAATTTCTGAAGTGCAAGAGTCTAGAGTCTAGTCAAATACATTTAAGAAATCCACAGAAAGGAAGAAATTGTACTCTCTAGAGGTGAGCCATACAAAGGCTGGTCTTACTGATGAGCATCAGTGGGTTTTTAATCAAGAGAAAAAAAATGTGTCTGACTTAAGACAAACGCACTTTTATTTCTGCTCTGATACCCGAGTACATCCCTCCCTCTCCCTGGCTCCGTAACAGCATCCCCAGCCCCACGAACACAACACACTACTCCAGCAGAACAGCAGGGAACCATAAACTTCCTGGCCTGCCTGTTGCTAAAAGCATGCTGCTGTCAAACCCATGCTGAGAGCCCTCCCAGCCAAAAATGCTACCAAAAGTTATTTAGTATTTGTCTCAGGAATGTTTCACACCACCTGTACCAACATGGGAGGCCATGACAAACAGGGATGCAACTTGCATGGGCTAAGCAAAGGCAGGTGGCAGTCACAAAGCCATGCACCAGGATCACCCCTTCCCATTCAGCCTGGGAGCCAAGCCAGGGGAAAGCAGTACCACAGGCCCTGGCCAAAACACCTTTGTTCTTTCCCTGCTCCACTCATTTTCAGAAGGTAAACTTCATTCTTTTCCCAAGTTGGCATAAACAACCTGCTTGCTACTTAAAAACATGAGGTAGCTCCATTGTACAAGCCTTAGAGTAGACTAACAGCATGTGAAAATAAAATCAGAGTTTATCTTTGGGTCCTCTTAAACGAAATCATTTTGTCAGAAATAAATCTCTAGCAACAAACATTCACAAGACTGCAGCTTCCTAGAAAGAAGTATAAACACCCCCCACATCCTCCCCAGAATATTTCATTTATAATTCTAGCTAGAACTCAAAACTTGAAGTGTTTCAGAAAGGCAGAGAAAAAAATAGCTTTATGGCTCAAAAGATACAAAACTGAACTTCAAGAAATGGACTTTGACTTGGCTTGTGTATGGAAGTGGGGAAAATGACCTTAAATAATACCTGAAGTAGGTTTGAAGGGCTGGTGAGAAGGTACAAATAACACACAGTTCATCCACAGAATTCCAATAAACAGATGACCACAAAACAAGCAAGTCCTTCAAACGAAAGAAAACCCCCCTCAAAACTCAAGTTGAAGGAATTCAAGCATGAAAAAGACTGAATCTACAAGAAATGCTAATTCTTTAAAAACATTTTCTACTGTACCTTGCATAAACACTTCACCACATGTCCTGACAGTCTTCAGTATTCAGCTTTTCCTGGACACACACCTCACTTTGTTTATTGCAAGAGAAATTCACAGAAATCCTGATGGAGCAAAGAATGTTACACGAAGTTTATGTCCTTTTAGAACGATTTCCAGATCAAATATAAAAATATTGTATATATGTATATGAATAGATTTTAAAAAATAAAATGGGGGTTGACAGCAGTTTATCTTCAACACTGGAGGCAGAAAGTTCAAAATACCAGCAAAACCAGGAGTTAGCCTGCACGGTTCTGCAGGCAGCCTGCTGGCATTAGCACAGGATGCAAGCAAGGAACAAGCCTTCCCAGTGAAATTTAGTTGCGCTCAAATTTACCTGAATGCTTAACTGACACGTGGCCCAACGAGATTTTATTCCACTGCTTTAACACCCAGGAGAGCACTATCGAGGCACACACAGTTTGTGTGAATAAACTGGAACACCCAGGCACTATCACCAAAAGTACAGCATAATCTCAATTCTTTAATATTTACATTCTGACCCAGTTCAGTCACATTTTGGCAGCGCTCAGCAGAGCAGAGCCCATAACGGATACCCACCTTAACAATACAGTACCCAGTTAATCAGTGACAAAAGCCTACTCATTAACCCCACTTGTTCTTCCAGCAAAAATCTTCACAGGTCTCAGAAACTCAAGTGAATCACATTTGGTCCCTAATTCCTAGAGGAAGGGTACATATTTTTCCATCATTTGATGGAAATTTGCTAATACTTGGCTTAAAAAAAATAAGAAAAACTGACACTGTGTCTTACCTACACCACAGCATGTTCTTCTTGGGCCAGAGAAAGAAGATGACATGTCCATGCAACAATTTTAATAAGGAGTCTCAACAGTAACGGACCCATGTAGAAAGCACTCCCACTTTCTCTTATGTTAATATGTTACTCCTCCTGCTTCTGTCTCTAGTCCCCAGACAAATTCTAGGTCGACAGAGAAAGGCAGTCTGTGTGTTCAGAGCTGTTTTAACCTGCTGATGAGTGTGCAGCAATGAAGCATACTGCAGAGAAACCCCCCAAAACCAAACAGCTGTTTAGAATCTAATATTCCTCCTGATGCTAAGAAAATTCTTTCATCCTTTATGAATTCTGACTGATTTTTTCCATTGCCCCAGATGAAACTTCAATGATAAAATTTCTCTCTAACCCTGTTCTGTGTTCCTAGGCATTGCATCAAACCCTATTATGAATAACCTAAATCACAGATTTCTGGGTGTATCTCCTCACCATCCGACAGGTGCCAGAGATATCTTACAATTCATAAAGCAACTTCTTAGAGCGCAGTATATTAAAGTGAGTGCTACAGCTCTACACCAAGAAGTAATCACTGATTACAGTTCTAAATACTCAGAAATTAGTAATATGAAATTCAGCACCACTACAAATAACTTCAATCTCAGTGTCTTCTCTGTTCAAGGAACAGCAGAACAAGATTTATTATAATTTCAATCAAAAACTCAACCTGCTACAACCTTTTGTCTTCAAATTTGTAACTGAAGAAACTGTGGATGCCCTTCTCATCCATATACATTAGCGGTGCAGAAATCTCAAATGAATGCTTGGTTAGAAGTAATGAATGCCACATAAGGTACATAAGTCTTGAAGGCTTCCACTGTTTTTAACACTTCTTGAATGGATTCAATTAAGGAAAGTTGCTTTCTTACTAGTAGTTTCCTTCCTGTGACAAACACAAGTGGGTTGAATCTCCTATCCATTAAATATGGACAAAGTACCTATGCTAATAATAAAGCAGTAGTACAATCACTGACAGCATTCTCCTGATATCATGAATGCTGAAGCACAACTGGGTTGTAAGAGGATTAAGAATTCATGAAAATTAACAGAAAAACTGATCAAAAATGCAGAAGAGTGGTGGTATCTAATTGCAGAACTACTTAGCCAGTAAGCCAACTTTTAAACCAGCTAGCAGACTGGAAACCCACTCTCAGAAGTCACCCTTCCCTCTCTAGGAAGGATTATTATGGGAAAAGCATGATTTAGTACAGTTTAATATGCAACATGCATTATATGCCAGCTGCCAGGTCTACGACTGTTCCTGTAACAGGCATCTACATTTGTCATCAATGGGATGCTGGGAAACCAGTAATGAAGAACTAAAGCAAGTGAGATCCCTATCTCAAATAAAAATGGATATAGCAGACAAAATGATAAAGTATTTCTTTTAGACTTTCTGTTAAATTTAGTATAACACACAGTCAAACACAAGATAGAGATCACAAAAACATTTTTTAAAACTATATCCAAAAAACTTAAATCACTGGTGAGAAGGTATCAAGATCACAGAATCATAGAATAGTTAGGGTTGGAAAGGACCTTAAGATCAAGATGTAGAACACGTGCATAAAATTCTATGCTGGATTCAAATTTCAGCATTTAAAGGCATGCCAGTGGCCCAAAAATAAAACAAGAGGGGAGAAGTCTGTTTAGTACAACAGCATCAGGCTACTGTGCATCAGTACAATAAATCTGACAATTACTTTTACAGCTTCCCTTGGTGGCTCTATCTCCTGTAGTCTACATACAGGGTCTCACTGTTCCCATATCTAATTACAGAGGTTTAAGATCATCACATAACTTATGAGATGTGTGCATGTACATACATATATATGTGTTCATCTACATGATAGGTATAGTTATCTTCACCTATCTTTAAATCCTTAGAATGCTTAAACCATGTTTAAAAATAAGTGAGTTCAAAGAATTGCTCAAGACTTTAAAGCAAACCGGCGAAGAGAAAAAGCTCACTTGCTTCCTCTCTTTTTCCTGGACTTAACCTGCTACAAAAACCTGTAGGCCAATGGTGCATTCTTCACTCTCAAAGCACAGTGGGCCTGTATCTCAAAGCCTTACATATATTTGCTTCAAGAACAGAGCAGCGTACCAGGGAGTGCAGCTCCTGCCACTGGCACATACCAAAGATTCCACAACTAAAATGTTCTCATCAACTGGGATTTCTGTTAGAACATGTTACTCCAGCCTCAAAAAGTGCAATCTCGGCATGGTAAGTTTAGCTTTGTTTTAGAAAGCCTTCTCTTTGGTGCTGGGACTGCAGAGAAAATAGGTTAAGAAATCGAACACACACCATAATCCTTGTATTTCCAAAACCAAAGTTCAGCTATAAACTTTAAGAACACCACACATCTACTAAATTCTTTTCTCTTTTCATTAGCAAAGGGAAGACAGAAAGAGAGGTACTTCGTTAACACCTCACCTCCTCATTACACTGCCTTCTTTCTCTAAGTTTTACTGAATTACTAAATATATCTTGCTTTTAGTTGTGTCTACAGGTAAATGAATCCTTTATGAAAATGCCTGTTGCTATAAACATGCACAAAAAACCCCAAAACAACACAAAAGGAAAAAATCTTGGTAAACAATAAATTATCATTGTATTTAATAGCTGTAGGTCTTTATTAGCAACAGCTATCCCAGAATACAAAGCCACATTCGCGAGATCAAGTGAATTATATCTGAAGTTTACAGAAGGAAGCATATACAGTCTTACAAAAGTATCTTCATAGCAGGAAGCTATAAGCACTCCTCTGCTGCTCCAGCAGCTGCTGACCCCGCCGCACTGTAAGCAAACCCTGCAGTCAATAGGGGAGCAGGCAGCAGCAGTGCTGCTTTAGCAAAATACACTTTAGTTTCACTACGAGATTAATCAGATTGCAAATCATCAATAAACCCTGCTCTCTGATTTAGGCTTTAATTCATTATGAACATGAAGGCAAAACATGCAACAGAGCCTGGTGGAGGTCAGTCTGGAGGGCTCTCCTCCGGCTGCCCCCATCTCAAGGCTCAGACATCCTTGGAAGTAAATGCCTTTTTAATTGAAATGTTCAAAAGTCTCTTTTCCAAAGAATCTAACGGTTAATTGCTGTACACTGTTGACAGTGATGAACACAAATCAATCAATATTCAATGAGCAACTAAGCACGTTAGTAGTTTATCAATACATAAAGGGTGTGTGTTTTTCTGTTCTCCAAAGTCTTCCTATTTCTCCACTTAAGACAGAAAAATGAGAAACTTCTCATCTACCGTGTGCAAGTCTCCCTCCCCCACTTCCATTTTGTGGATTTTTTCTGTTGAAAAATAAATTCTTGTGGACAGGAAATTTCCTGCACAAAGGATATCCAGTTTTCTGATACTTAAAATATTGTGCATTCCTTCTTATCTGTCATTAAGCATGCTGGTTTTTGGCATGTGCAATGTTGGTTTGGGTGTGCAATGCCTTTGGAAGTCTGGCCAGAGCCTCTCCACAGATTTCCCCACAGTGGTTGCAGCCTCACACCTTCAGATAAATCAGCTCCTTCAAATTTCCCTTTTAGCCATATTCAACCCCACTGTCGCACTGCATTCCAAAGAGAAGTGACAGAACATTGCTTTCCAACACTGGCTGTCAAGAGCACACCCTTCCCCAACCTCTCTTTATAAGGTGCTTTAAACTACACCCATAACCCTCATCTTAAGGGCCTAATCTGGTAACGGTGGTTTGGCCTTTCAAGCAATCCCTTCTTTTAAATTTCCTCAACAACTGCACTCCACAAAAGCAAACATCCTGTCCCATCTGCAGAGCCAGATACCAGTTGTGGCAGGCAGCTGCCTGCAGCACACATAGGAGAGGAGCAAGGATGAGCAGCACAGCTCCAGCCCACACCAGAGAGCTCCGCGGGCTACCCTCATTACAGAAATGGTTCATCTATCAAAACGGACAAAAAGTTATGGTAACAGGCACGTGGTTTTAAACAAAAGTTTGACAGGCCTCCAAGCAGCTGGCAGGGGGTGATGCTGTAGCCACTGGTGTCTATCCCACCTCCCCATGCAACCAGCTCAGAGCCAAACACATTCAGAACTGGGCTTTCCAGGGTACCAGTGACTGTACAGAAATCTGAAGTTTTAAATTAAGTCACTTAAACTGCATGGTGTATATACTGAGGGATAGTCAGTCACATCATAACCTACTACGCAACCCTTCCCTGCTTGACCAGCTTCAAGCCCCACAAAATAAATATCCAAGTTGACGACTCACATCTAACACTTTCTCAGCAGTCAGCAGCTGCCTTTCTTAACCAAAAGCAGACAAATCTTAAAAATCACACATATTAAAATCAGGGTTCCATCCTTCTACTGCACTCTTGACACTTCAGTAGCTTGCTGTCTCTTCCTTTCAGGAGAACAGCCAAAATTCTAAGCTAAACATTGACAAGCAGCTGCGGTAAAGCCAAGGTTGCCATCTCTGGAATGAGGACAGCTGTACAATGAAAGAAAGCAAGCATTTCAAGAAAAAAAAAATTCTGACAGGACAAAATTGCAGCTATGACATTTGGATCTTTTAAAAATACACTTTTCTAAAGGTTTGTAAGTGATGCTTATTATCTTTCTAATAAAGAGACATACAAATCTAGCCTCAGTAATACACAATACTTTCACTCGACACCTTTGCCAGTCTCTATGTAAATACATCTTGTTTTTTAAGAACACCAAATCACTGTGGTTTCACTGGAGAGAAAAGGAGCTAATGCTCCATTAGTGGAAGACTTCAGAACACCAGCTACCATTCTTAGCACTCTATAAAGATCATGCTTTTGAGCGGTTTAGAACGTTTTAATACAGCCTTAGCCAAAGGATATTCTCATTTCTGTCAATTATACTTGCAGCTTATGCCCACAGAAGACCCATTACAAGGTAACATCCCCACGTACTGACCCCTGTGTCCCAATAAGCATGCACACACGAACACACCCTCCCAACACTGGCTGATATAATGCAGTGCTGAACTCAACACCCAATGACCCACCACAACATCCAGGGCTGTCCTCCTGCTAGGTACTTTGATACCACCCTTAGCACGAACTCAGAGGGGATTTTATTAATACAGTTAAAATATAAACATACAGACACAGTTTCAAAACACTACACAGGATAGATTAGAGAAATTACCACTGCCACAAGAGAAACTTCCTTCACCTCTTCTTGTGGCAAAGCACACCAAAAGATATTTAATCAACTATGGCCACAGACTCAGTTTTTATAAGCACAGTACTCCCTTTGAAAAACAGCTCTAGAGAAAGAACTATGTATCTTTGTCTGAACACCAGGTGCTTGAACACACTCAGGCTTCAGTCAGCACTTCAGCAACAAAAGTGAAATTGTAGTGTCTTTTCTCATTTCTGTTGGCCTTGTTAGCTGGCACAGGTTAGATCCTACTCAGTCCCTCGCATTAATAAGTAATGTCAAACCAAAATCCAAACAAACTACATCTTGATTTGCTCACAAATCAGAGCAAGAACTTCATAATAAAGCCATGTTTATTCCAGAGTACTCAATGCCTGGGGAAAACTTGCTTCTAGAAACACTACACTCAAATATTTCATAGCCACAGCATTACTTCGCTGATGTTCAATACCCGCAATGCAAATTTACTCAAATCAGCAACAGGGAGCATCACAACTGCCCACTCAGCTCATGACAGCTCCCAGATGAAGCCTGCTGGTTTACAGGCATAATTCACACTGTTGGATACATAATACCTTTTGGTCTTCACTTCAAGATCAACTCTGCTGTTCCACTACTAATCCTCCAGACTCACTGAGCTAGTGGATCCAAACATTTAAAAGCTGAGATCAAGCAGTTTCCAAGGGTGAGTACCTACATAAAACACTGCCAACAAGCTTTGACTAGACTGCAGGAGCAAGGAATAGAATTTGGAGAGCACAGTGTCTGGTCTGATACATCTGCCCACAAGGCACAGAGAGAAGAGAACCAGCAATGTAAGCAGAGAAGTCTTTGTCCTTAGGTGACACTGAGGCAACCTACACATGTCAAAATTGTTGTGCAATTAGCATGTTCTTAATTTTGTACCCTTAGAGATGTAAGTAAGCATACTTAATCAACTGAAAATAAAGTAATGCAAAATAAAGCAACCCAAATAACTAATTAGTTAGAAGATGTCAAATGGAAGCAAAATGAAGTGTCTAATTATATACCATCAATTCAAGTGTGCAACACAATACAGACCTACAAAAACAAAATGCTATTTCCTAATTTAATCTGAACAATCCAGCTAAAGAACACTGCTGAGTAATACTGAAGAGAAAAAAAATGTTAAGAAACTAAACACAACAATTAAAATATTTCTGCAAGGTTCAGTGACATCTTTTCAATTCAGTGAAGTTAACTGATAAACATGAACCAAATTCACAAGATTCAAGGCTTCCTCCAAGACAACTGTGTGCAACAAAACTAATTTAAAGACATCAAAAAAACGAGGGTTTTGGAGTTTTTCTCCAAAATTCACATAAATTGTATACTCTCCTGTATCTTCAGCTTTTATTTTCAAAGCAGCATCTCAATCTGCAAAATCACAGGATCACAGAATGGTTTGGGTTGGAAGGGACTTTAAAGTTCATCCAGTTCCACCCCCCTGCCATGGTCAGGGACACCTTCTACTAGACCAGGTTTCTCAAAGCCCTGTCCAACCTGGCCTTGATCACTGCCAGGGATCAGGCAGGCACAACGTAAACCATTAAGCCTACTGAGAAGCTAGGATACACAGGTACCAACTCATCAAGGGAAAATTTCCTCAAAAAGCTCCATCCCCATTACTGCATTTCTTTATCCCTCAAAGGGTTCTTTAACACTATTGGCTGACACCAGTCATGAATGTCACAATCTTAATGCAACTGACTGAAGCTTATCAGATCACTGACATCATTTTAACAGTTTAGAAACGTCACAGTTTTAGAGACAATTATCTTGAAAATGATGAAGTTATTGTGCTGTGAATCAGAAAAGGCTACCTAAACGTTTATCAAAATCCCACTGTTTACTCTAAACTGAATAATCACTACAGAAAGTGAGCATCTGTAGGAAGGTGGGGGAAAGGGAAAAGATAATGGAGCATTTCAGAGGATATAAAGTCCCTTCAGATGCTTTTCCAAATTCAGTTCCACAGAAACCAAATGCCAAATATAATGGACATTTCTGATGTCCATTTCTGACAAGTTTGTGTGGGTTGGTTGCTTTTTAGTTAATTTAATTATATGTCACTACTTTGGTAACAAAAATCTAGCATCCAAAATCCTTCAATGTGTCCTGGAAACAACAACAGTACAACTTACCAGGGAATGCTGTTGAGGCTTTTGCAAATATTGTGGAAATATGTTTTCCCTTATAAAATCAAACCTACTGTTAGGAAAATAAGGCATTTCCAGTGCAGTATGCCAAGCACAGTAAAATTCAGTCCTTGAGTCAGAAAGCATAAACTTAATAGAATCAGGTGGGATCAGGGCTCTTTTTTGTTTGTAGCAAAATAGATTCAGTGTTGGGAGTACTCGCCAAGGTATTAACAGTAGTTTGATTAAAAAATAAAGGTAAAAAGATTGGCTTTTTTTAGTTGTTTTGTCTTAAGTGTGAGTATTGCCAATTCAGAAAGATATTCAAGAAGACTAGAAATAATCAAGAAATCCTGAGCTGCACTTGTCATGCAAGTTTCCATCAAGCCACATTAGCAGTCCTCTGAAAAACAGAATTAACCAAAAAGACGCTTGGAATTCCTTCTGCATTACACAGACCTTCTTATTCCATGTCCGGAATCCCAGCTCTCCCTCATGCCCACATTTAAATCATTCCCTCACCCTTCAGCAAGACAAAGCCTATGGCTGAAACCAAGTCTTCCAAGATGCAAGTGAAGAAAAATAACAAGTGCAAATGTAGCCATAGTGTAGGTGAACCTATGTAAGCTCAGCTGTACTCAATTAAGTTAAGCCCATTGTCTAAGGGCAGACCTCTCTCTCTCTCTCTCTCTCTCTCTATATATATATATATAT
>JBCJKH010070371.1:1409-16978 GCA_039877255.1 Loriculus beryllinus
TGTTGTTTTTCATGTGCCTTAGCATGCCTTCCAGGAGAATCTGCTCCAAGATTTTGCCAGGGACAGAGGTGAGACTGGCTGGTCTGTAGTTCCCCGGATCATCAATTTTCCCCTTCTTGAAAATTGGGGTTATATTTCCTTTTTTCCAGTCGTCAGGAACTTCACCTGACTGCCATGATTTTTCAAATATGGTGGCCAGTGGCTTAGCAAATTCATTCGCCAGCTCCTTCAGGACCCGTGGATGGATTTCATCAGGTCCCATGGACTCGTGCACGTTGGGGTTCATAAGATGATCTCGAACCAGATCCTCTCCTACATTGGGCCCAAGGTGTCACAGCTTGCCAGCTGTTAGCTCCTATTTACAGCAGAGGCTTTACAACAGAATGTATGTATAACATTATGGGTCCCATATGTGGTCCAGCATTGATTTGGGACAAGCCTGGGCTGCTAATGATGTACATCTGAGCAGGTGGAGCCAGCCCATGATGTAAATGATGATGTGCATGCCTCCAGTTGTCCAAGCTTATGGCATAAGAACAGTAAGACAATAGGGTATTATGGAGATGTTACTTATAATCTTGAGAAAATTGGTGACATTAGTCAAAAATCTGCCTGAGTGAACATACAAGCCATTTATAGTCTGTCCTGTACATACCTAATGAATCTATAACTCTGAAATAAACAAAACCTTAAATCATCGTGTTTTTAAAAATATTTATTGCATCATGTTGCTGAACAAAACAGAAAGTTCAATTTCCTAGTGCCAAATATCCAAAGTGCTCATGTCCAAAGAGTTCAGGGCTGCTTATTTAATAAGGTTGTTGATTTTTATTAATTGGTTGAGCATGTGTAATATGATCCAAAAGACATAATGCTTAATGCAGTCCTTGACCTCAGTTTGTAGTTCAAAAATTGGACAACAAATGACAAAGAGCTCAGAGAAGTTCAGAAGTTAAGCCTGGTTTAAGAGTGGAAGGATTTATGCTATAGTCTTGTATTTTACTGTGTTGGGCTGGGCTGAGAGTTTGTCATTGGTTTTGCTGGTACTAGGAGGCTTGTGCCAATGCCACAAATTGCCTAGAAAGGTACCAGAAAGATTTTGATAGGGAAATGTATGGAAGCTTGCCTCTGGGACAGGGAGATTGATACTGGGCTGTATAGCAGGGAAGAATCAAGGAACTGTAGGGGAAAAGGAAAGTGGCAAATGGGCAACATTTGTTTAGGGTTTCAGAAATCCCAAAACATGATAAAAATGAGGGTAGCTTTTCCCTGATTTCCACTGGCAAAGGCTCAGAAGGGTTTTGCCTTTTACACATTAGGTGTAGGTCTCAAGCAGAGTCATTATTTCATAGACCACTTAAGCTGCTCACTGCCATCACAGAGCCTCAGACTGTGGACAAACTTTTGGGTTGTATTTTCTTCCTACAGAATCCAGCATTTTTAACATCTTCAACAGTTGATCTAATCAAAATGTTTGGACTGTATTTAAGAAATTCTTGTGAAAGGTACTGGCTGGTGATACAAAGGAGACAGGCTTTTGATGATCTGTCACGGCTAAATCTATGCAGCTATTGGTATTGCCAAAAGTTACAGGTGAAGGGACAAGATAGCATAAGATTTCAAAGTCTGAAAGTCAGATGTAAAGCAAAAATCATTACCTTAGTGTCTTTACTCCCAGTCCTGCTTTTTAAGCAGGAAACTGGCCTGAAGAGAAGGTTTTAAAGTTTTAGTTAGCCTGTTGAAGTACCTGCACCATATCACTCTCTCTTTGTGCTTCAGATATGATGATAACCTCCATGCTCTATCACAGTCTGAGTCCTGTGTGTTATGACTCATGCCCCCAAGAGGCCATGGTTCACACTCACACATTTTGAATCTTTGTTCTGTAGAATAGTAGAAAAGTGTCCTGAATAAAAACATTAAAAATCAGTCATGGTTCAGTGGAGTAGTTCAGCAATAGCCCAGAAAGAAGACAATTTCAGGTGACATCCATGCAGCATGGGTTAACAAACTTGAGAGTTCAGGCTTACTTGGGACTGAACTACAAAATATCCAGAGGAATGGGGGATCACAGCATGGAGGCAGCTTTTCTGCTGGAAAGTGTGAGAACCTTTCCCTGAGAAACCCTATCCCAGATCCACATGAGGACAAAGGGGAAAAGTCAGGCCTGGAGGTGTTGCCAAAAGGGTAACATACCTCATGTAAAGCACATTACAAAAGCTAATGCTGAGCTAGCAACAACCTCTCTCTAGTAGCAGTGGGAACCCCCTCCTGCTTTATTTTGTAAAGTATCTTTCATATCTTCTGCCAAAGACTTTAGGCAAGGAGGCAAGTAACAATAGAGCCAAATCTTGCTTCAGAGACTGCCAATAAAGAGTCATTGTAGCCTGTAACAGTGAAAGGTCATCCACAAAGACATTATGAACACTCAATTTTTGCCCCAAATTCTGGACCAAATGTTCTGAGGAAGAAGCAGACTATTGGGCTGGGTCCAAAGCATGGGGAGAACTTGTAATTAATCTTTTTGTAATGGTTTTCCCACCCTAAATCTTCTACATCTCCTGCCTGACTTAACTCTTTCCAAAGTATTCTGCAATGTCAGTTGCCAAGGCTTGATACAGACCAGAGACTACTGGCAGGAGTCATCTGTGTGATCCAGATGGCCTCCTGAATGCCACCCTTAAGCACCTATTATGGGTGACTGGTTTTGGTGTCACAACTGCCACTTTCCAGCAGTGCTCTGGATGTTCTGTCTGAAACATTTGTCTTGCCCTTGAACTTCAATAATTACTTGGCAGTCACGTTATTCACCTTTACTGGGCAGTTGGAACACCAACCTCTTACATAGATGCACATTTTTAGAAAACAGGTTCAACAAGGTGGTGCAATAAGGTTCACCAGTGCACAGTCGTACACATAAACCTGTCTTCAGGGGTATCTAATGGGCATGTGAATCACAGAGTGTTTTGAATTTTAAAAAGTGTAAACATATTTCCAAGTTTAGAATTTTATCACCATCTGCTTCCCTTTGTAGCAATGAAGTTTGAGATTCGATTCCTTTTCTCACTTTCTTTGTGCCTCTGTTTTCCCCTTTTTATCAAGGACATGAGAAAAGAAGAAACAACACAGAATCTCCCACTCTGATCCTCTGCTATATCATGGGTGACTGCCCCTTGCTCCTCAGGCTGTGGGCTCTGTCAGTGCTTTAAAAGGATAAGAAAGACGAAGTAAAAAAAAAAAAAAAAGCCTGTCCTGATTTGAACTGTAACCACAACTCTGGCTCCCCCAACGCAGCAAGCCAAACAGCCACGGGTGCATCGAGTGCGTCTCTTAGTTTGTCCCTTTCTACGGTTTCGAACCAGTCTAAACTCTTCTGTTCACAAAGGAAAATAGGTTACAATGCCACCATGGGGGCTGGAAATGAGGCCTTATGGTCTGTCCTGGTATATATTTATATGCATATGTGTATGTGTATATACATATCTATGTCTTTTATGAATGTAAAGGGAGCTGTGAAACCAAAAGGACCAAAGGCTGGAAGAATGCTCTGATGAAACTTGTAAATGAAGTTGCCCATTTTACTTCCTCTCCTTCTCCTATCTTTCTGTTTCCTAAAACTGTTTTCAAGATTAGGGTTCTCTAGCTGCAAATGGGTCCAGGCTGTCTAGTGGGTCTGATGTTCTCAGTAAGCAACTGCCCAAGCCTTTCTCAAAACCAGATGCATTTGCAGTGCAGGGGCTGGAAAACAGAAGACACAGAATAAGGCACACCATAATTTTATCTACCAGGCTCATGACCAGCTGCCTGTATAGCTCAACAGAACTGAGCTCTTTCTAGATAATTGTGAATGGGGAGAAGTGACCAGTTCTAGCTGTCTAGGAGTGACCATTACTTCCTCACCTGTTTTCTTCCTCACCTGTTTGCAGAGGCGAATACACTGTCTGCTCTCTAAATACCTTTCCTTCTACCTGCCCCACAGGTCTTTGAGAGTGAACTAGCAATCAGCAGTCAACTTTGAGATTTTTTTTTGGTGTGTATACATCTGTTTCTAAAACATCTGTCACTGCTTTAGATTAACATCTTGACTAAAATCCTAGGTGCAAGAGGTCAAGGATTTGTTGGCCAAGTAATCCTTCCATTGTGCAAGGTGATGCTGCTTGTGAGAAGCAGGTGCTGGCTCAACTCTGAAGTAGATAAAATGGACCTTGATACAGTTGGATGGCTCCTGGGGTGTGCTTCAGGCTGAGATACTTTGGCAAGGGAGATGCACACTTCAAACGTGCTGTGGTAAGGACTGAGTCTCCCTCAGGCTACTGCAGGAGTGCATTCCACTTGAATAGAAGAGGAAGGGATAAGCAAAAGGAGTCTATGTTTTCCAGTTCCTGAAAAGAAGCATTTTTCTCTAGAGTGAGAAAGAAAACAGTGAAAGGTAAAAATTTATGCTGGTAAATAAAACAGAGAAGAGGGAAATAGTGGAATGAAATCACTCAGAGGCACCTTGTAAAACTGTATGCAGTATCCAGCCTTTTCTGGTAAGTTCAAAGGCTTGATCTTTTCTGCTACCTGTATTTCTACTTGCCAAAGCTCAGCTCAGTGACAAATTCTGTAATGTGAGAGAAGGACCTGAAGTGACAGATAATACTCCCCCCACCTCCCTCTTCACTTCTATCCAGGGAAGAGGTTCCAGAAAGAAAAGTATGGCAGTTTCTTTAAGAAGAGTCAAAAGAATTTAGTTTCTTTATTTCCATCCACTCCTTCTAGAAAGAAGTGCTGTGTGGAGATAGGCTGGGGATGCAGTGCAATTTGCAGATATGGAGGATAATGAGTGAAACATCTATTCCTCTCTAATAATTACTGTTCATATTTGCTGTTGCTTATTTTTGTAAGATGGAATAAGAACTCCTATTGATGGCTCTTAGGCATCAAATGGCCTTATGGTATTTCGTGCTTCTGAGAAAGATGGAGTTTTCCTTTGGGTCCAAACGCATGTGCAGCTGTTAATTTGCAGATAAATACCAAATAAGGTTCAAATCCACATAAACTGCTCTTGATAATGCTTCACTCACCTCTGGCAATTTCTCTTCCATCATCACCACTCAGATTGGCTACCACTTCTTTATCTGCTTGCTGTACTGGACTGGGCTGCTGAAATGTTTGGCATATTGTCCTCTCTATGATCCAGCACACAGGCAGCCAAGTTTCTCATTCTGTGAGTATCTATCTACACCACATGTCTCTGAAATAAGGTTGGGGCTGGACTAATACGCAAACAGGAGCCTGAGCTCTTAACGTGTTTTAGGCATGTGCAGGTCAGAAAGAGCGATGAGGACAGCGGTAGGATTAAAACACCATATGCTGACTTCTCTTCATAACAAAACAATAAAACCCCAAAGACCAATGGTTGCTGAAGAAGTTCACATTCAAGTCAAAGAGTGATCCAAATTCTGCAAAGAGGATCTGCCACTGCTGTGGGGGACAAACCCAGGTAGTTCAGAGATGCATAAGAAAGGAGCTAACTCATGTTTTGGGAAGCTAAAGGTATGCTTTCTCAATAGAGTCAAGAAGTATGAGCTATATAGGTGATTTGGCCTCTGTATATTATAGTGATGTGTATAAGAGCAGCTAGAGAGGGAAATATTTCTTTATTATAATTCTCTTTTTTAACCCTAAGCACTATTCTTGTCCCTCTCAAGTTACTGCCCAAACCACTGAAGACATTGCTGTAGAATTGTCTTCCTTATAATTTGGCATATAGGCCTTTTACAGGACTGAACAGTTAGACTAGCTTGTTGCCGAGCTCAGCAAATTCCTTCCTTGTAAGGATGGCACATTCCATAGTGAATAGCTAAGATGATCTGTTCAGTGAGCCATTTGCAAAGTGCAGGTTTCCTTTAAAGCAAAAGCTGCTGCAGGAATTGTTTCAATTATAGCTGTTCTAAGCTATGAATACACAGTAAGTTATTAGGTATTTTCTACACGCTTGCACAGTATTCCTAACTTTGTGCATTGTAGTATTATTAACCCTTTCTTTTCTACTCTTTGCAATTCTCCACAAGACAGAGGGGAAGACCTACCATGCTAGTCAAACTGCTCAGATGGAGTTAGCAGTGGTGGAAGACTAAGGAGTGGCTGAAGATGTGATTTGGAAAAAGTGACACTGAAAGAACTTTCCTCTATCTGTTGGTATGCGTCAAGATCCATGCATGGTACATATCATAGGAAGTCATGATGGTAAGTTTTGGGGATTTCTCTTAACTCTTTTGACAGCTTTATGAATATCAGCAGATCCAGATATAATATTTGATCTAATTCTCCTCTATGTCTATGAGAAATCATGGATTAGAACTCTTTGCACTTGGTCTGTCTCTTTGATGGAGCTGAACAAATATGCACCAAGAAAAGCAAAAGAACAAATTTAGAAGAAAATGACCACTGACAAGCAAAAGAAACAGAATGAAGATTTCCAGGGCTAGTATCTGGAACTACAAAGAGAAGCAAATTCACAATATAAGGTGGTGCATGTTTTTGCAAAAAAAAGAAATAATTGCTTTAATTTTTAATTTCTGATGTATTCTGGCAGAAAGGAAATAAGATTGTGCTGAAATTTTCGGAAGGTGCATTTCCAGGACAGGTCACCAAAATCCAGAATTAAACTGATATAAAACTCACTGACTCTTTTTAGTAATATTTATTTGAAAGGTTGTCACCTGTTACTTTCCAAGCAAATTCTGGGTGCTGTTCAAGTGTTATACACAATATAGGATAGTGTTTCTTCTTAAAGCACTTAAAACCTAGTGCAATTGAATAGGTGAAGAATGGGAGTAGACCTGAACATAGACACATGCATGCAGATGAACAGCACTATGACACTTTAAAAAGTTAAGGATATTCAGATCTGATCCTGGTACAAGTTTGGCAAAAAAGATACTCATTGCCTTTGGATGCTAGAACTCAGAGCTCAAGCTTCTGCCTCCACCTCCAGAGAAGTATCTGTTCATGTACCCTGCTCTTTACTGGCTGCTCTTTGCTACTGCAGTGGCTGATGCTCCCACATGAGTGCAGAAGGACTTGGTTGCCTTTTCCCACCTTCATAGGTAACTGCCATTGCTGATGACCAGAAGGTAGGTATCAATCTGGGAGATATTATACTGACCTTTTTTTTTTCACATTAAGAAAACACTTTTGCACAAAAAACCTCTTTCATTGCTTTGTTAAGGTGATTTGCTCTGGAGTATCAAAAAGAAGCATTCAAAGGGGCACGAATTTCACCCAAAAACCTTACACCATAGCACAGACCTGATGGAAAGGTGCCAGACTGCACCAAAATACACGAACGCTGTGCAAATGTGAGCTACAAAAGTTCCAACATCTCTAAGCACCCCCAACAGGTTTTTCACTTGCAGGACTTGGTATGCTCCTCAAAGCATGGCACCTAAATCCCAGTTTGACTATAAGTTTCAACTGGTTGTGGTCAGAATTGGAAATTTAAAGCCCCAGCATGTGTGTATGTGGCAAAAGACTTTTGGCCAACAAGTCTGGAAATCTGAAACTGTTTATTTTGTACTAGAAGTAGCCTGAGAGTTGAGATATTTAATAGCAATCAGAAGAGTCAGTGCATTTCTGGTTTGGAAAAGAACAAGAATAACTTTTCAAAACCATATTCAGGGCTGAAATTAACTAGAGAGAGGGTGGTTACCTCAGGTTGAGATTCCAAATTTAGAGACAAATAATAGCCATTTTACTGTCAGGTTTGTTTAGGGCAAGGAGAATACAACAACTAGGTCAGGAGAATTTTATTTCTCAACTGCAGATTAAATTAGACCTGCTCCAAAACCACACTGCTTTAGAAGTGACAGATACATTTGCTCCTACAGAAAGCCCAGTGTGAGTCTTGGCAGAGAGAGAGAGCTTTTGCTATGTCCATGAAAACATCTGCATAGGTTTCCTGCACCCTGAATGTGCTATCAGTGGGGACCCAGCTGGTACTAAGGTGAGGGAATGGAAATTAACATCCTCCTGGGATGGAAGGTAAATTGGGTTGTACAGCTCACACCAGTTTTGCATTGACAAACAGCACTAGCTGGAGTCCCAGAGTCGCTAGAGAGTTTGTTTTTCACAAGGTCATGCAAGGTTCACTCACATCCTTCTGCCTGTTGGACCTGAAACTACATGTTAACCCTGTGCTTCTGTTGCTGTGTCTGTGCACATTTTCAATTGTTTATTAAGCATCTGTCAATACTCAACTGGAATTATTTTTTGCGGCTAGACAATTATTTTTCTGCTTGGGCTGTTTTCCTTCAAAAAGGTGGGTATGTCTGGTGCTGCACGTGTGACTTTTCTAGATGGAATTATCTACAGCTTCTTCAAGCTCCATCAGAAATTTTGTCTCCTGTTTCTTTACACCTGAAATAAAATTCACTCTTTGCAAATGACAGTGTGAGTTTCCAGTACACAATTACAATGGTGTGCTGAGGTCCAAAAAGTCTTCCTTTTAGGTTAAAAAAGGAGGTCTATTTCCTGTCACACCAACAGAGACATGGACTCTGACCATTTAGGTTACTTTGGCTGATGGTCTACAAAAAGAACTTGTCAAGTCTTTACAGAAGACAGTATTGTCTACAACCTGATTTGAAGGTGCTAGAGCCAGTACACCAAATTACTGGGATCTAAAGGTGCTGATGACCATTTCACTGCTGCTTTTTCTTAGCCCTTGCTGTGGGGGTTAGAAGAACGGGGAAAATATATTGGGAAGCCAGAGAAAGCAGAAGGGATACCTTGTGGATGAGAACTAGACACATTCTGGATGAAGTGTTGTTTGACATCCCTTTGGAGCCAAGAAATAATGACTTGAGCAATGCAGACTGGACATTCTGAGAGTGTATAAATCCTCTCACTCACTGAATCCCAAGTAACTACAGCACAGCTTTATCTTCAGTGTTACTTGGAATTGTGTCAGGAGGCTTTTTTTCCTTTTTCTGTTCTCTCTTCTTTTTCTTCCTTTTCTTCCTTTTTTTTTTTTTTTTTTTTTTTTGACTGCAAGGTCAAACAAAACATACGCTTAAAAATAAAGCTTTATCAAGAAAGACGGAGGACTAAAGGGTTTCCTATTTTTAGTAAGGGCAATCTAATCTAAGCAGAAGTTGTTCTGGGCCCCTCTCTGTTTTCCGTGAGAGGTAGGTGCTCCCAGGACAATTCCCAGGGCTTTTCGTGGCTTCTGTTTTCAGATGCAACTCAAGCCACTGAGTTTATTAAGCACATATCCTGGAAAGTCCTGAGCAAAATGAGAGACACCTGATAGTCCTAAAATACCAGTATTTTCAGTAAGGTCCTGCAGCTGTATCTCTCAGTTGTGAATTCTCATAGGCTTAAAGCCAAGCTCTTTTCCCCAGTCCTCCCCCAGCTACTGATATAGTCCTTGACAGGGTAAAGCATCTGTCCAACTCAAAGCACAGAAAGTGATTAAGTGCTTTATTAATCAGGGCCTTGTAGCTCTTATATTTGACTCTTGGCTTAGTCAAAGCCAGTTTTTTAAGTAAATTTGATGTGGAATTGGATAGAAATGGTAATAAGACAGAGAACTTTTCACTTCTAGGTCATCACTGGATGATTTTTCAGGAGGGAAAACCCAATAAAATTGTTGCTTGAAGGCAGTCAAGAGTGTATTTGGAACGCTGAAGCACAAATATCTTGGCTGGCCTGTCTGCTTTGTATCGCCAGTGTTATGGGAATTAGCTTGTGAGTTTACTGTGCTAAGACAAGACAATTACTTTTGAAACACCAAACAGACATCTGATATAAAGCCCAAAGATGGAGAAAAATAAAGCATAGTTACACTTTTCAAATCAGGAGAAAAAGAAACTCCTTTCCCATTTGTCTGAGCCTTTAACCTGTATCCTTTATCTGATGAAAAATAGCAGAAGTTGTCACTAAGAAATCTAGCTGGTCAGTTTTGACCTGCAGTGCCCAGACCTGTGGGGTCTATGCAATACTTCTTGTAGGAGGTTATTAAACAAAAAGAAGACAAATCATCAGATTGCCAGGAGGATTAAAAGTACTGCACAGGAAAGAGAAAAAATACAGTTTGAAACCAGTTATAAATCTCTGCATTAGTGAGTAACAAAATTATCACCAGAATGCTCAAACTTATAATGAAAAGAAAAAAGAAAAGCCAGATTTCTGGATGACACAATGGCTTTATGCTTTGGGAAAAAATTCATCATTGAGCAGAATGAGATGTCAGGGAGCAGGGATGTAACACAGAACCAGGGCTGCAAACTATTTTTTTTTTTTTTTCATACTAATACAAAAGATAATCTCATCTCATATTGCAGGAAACTTTGGCATGAGTGGGTCATGTAGAAATCTGAATAAGTCCCTCATTTCCACCTCTTCGATTCTAAGCAATGACCTGCATCTCTTGAAGTTCAGAGAGGAAATGTATATAAAGCCTGTAAGTATTTACGAGAGCTATAAAAAAAGCTTTGTGGTAGTTGACATGGGAAGTGATTAAGGTACCTTATAAGCAAAGATTGAAGAAAAGAGGGAGAGAAGTGATGCCAGAAGAGAATCTGGCAACAATTCCGAGGTAATGATAAGTGACTTCCAGAAGTAGGAGTTGTGGGAGGAAAAGTAAAAATTTAAATTGAGGCAGACTGCAAGACTTATGGCCTTGGGGACTAAACCACGGATACTGTTCATTGCTGGACCAACAGACAGAAGAAGAAGGTGACGTCTCACCCTGCTCCTGACTCAGAGTTTACTGGTCAAATCCTGCAAAACAGGAGTTCATCAAGATTTGCTTGCATTTGAAAAAGATCTATTTCCCAGGCATCTCAACTTTCTCCATCTGTGTTTACACAAATGGGTCTTAGGTCTCTCCAGGGCTTAGGAAAAAGCTGTTCTGAATAAAAACACACACACAGGCCATGTTGCCAGTGAGGAGCTCTCTGAGTGACTGTTTTTTGTTTTCCTGTTTAACAGGTGGAGCATGTGTCCAGACCTGTCCCTAGACAGCAACTTGCGACATGAGCATTCACAGATGAAATGACAGCTGAATAGCACTCAGTTATCATGATCAATCATGAGTATAAAAGTCTAGCTTGTGAAGCCTCAATTTGAGAGTCCTGAAAAAATGTTTTGGGGAACTACTCCTCATGCCCCAGTGGGACAGAAAAAGTTTTTGACCAGATGCCCTGTAAATTTTGCCGTCTGCAGGAAAGTAGAATGGTGTACAGAAAGGGAGTGCAATAGGCAAATTTCAAGCCTATTCATGAAATATTTATGAGCAAAGTATGCCTTTGCTGAAATTGGACCAACTACAGGAGAAGAAAGAAGTATTCATCAGAACATATTGAATGAATGTTTTAGACACTAAGAGTTGGTTTATATCCTTCCCATAGGTTAATGATCTGTTAAGTTGCTTTCATCATGGTTTACTTAACGGCATTTTAGTTTATGCATTAACACCTGCACCTGTGTGCTGCCTGTCTTCTGTTGTGTTACTGTGTTACAAAGATAAAGTACACTGACACAGAATAAACTCATTAACCTACAAAAACAGAGCATACAAATACGTATGTCCTGATAGGCAGTGGTATCAATGGCTTAATCTCTGGCAGTTTTGAGTTTCCTTCAGCTCATACCAATGTCAGGAAGAGCTAGTGCGTAGCTGTAGGTTCATGTACTGTACAAATTCAGGTATCAACAAGCTGGGTTCAGATCATCATCATATTGCAGGAACACAGTTGGAAAGATTCTGCAGTGATGTTCTCTGAACCTGCTACTGTTCATGATTTTTGTTAATCAGCTAAATGGAAAAAACGTAGAACATTAGCAGATGACAAAAATTTGAAGAGAGCTGCAAACACAAATAGGACAGTCTTGAACTTTAGAATTTTCAAACATAACAGTAAGAATAATCCAGATATTTGGAAAGGGCAAGGATAAAATTCAATAAAGACAAATTAAAGTTACTTAAGCAAAGACAGATATACAAATATGGGCTGTGAAATAACCAGCAGAGAAGGATATTGGGTAACTGTGAATCACAAACTGAGGAGAAATCAGAAGAGTTAGGACTGCCATGAGAAAAGTAAACACCATACTGGGATGTATAAACTGGAGTATCATCTGCATGACAGGGATATGATTTTTCTGCTGTACTCTCTTCTCTCCAATTTTGGGCACCATGGTTCAAGAAGGATGGGACTGGTTGGACAATGTCCAGAAGAGACCAACAAGGATGATCAGAAGTCCAGAGAACATGACTAATGAGGAGAGATTGAAATAGGGGGGTTGTTTAGTCTGGAGAAGATCAAACTGAGAAGGGGTATGATAACAGTCTTTAAATACATAAAAAATAGATGAAGAGAACAATTTGTTCTTTTTGTCCAGGGCACAGAGGAGAAGGCTTAAAGAATAGCAAGGGACATGGAGGTTAGATATCATGAAAAAAAATCTTTATAATAAGAAAGATAATGAAGCCCTGGAGTAGCCTAAGGTCTGGACTTCAGTGGAAACTTTTAAGGGTAGGTTGTACACAGCATGCCTCAGGAATGACAGGGGGAGGACAGGTTTTGTCTGTGAGCAGGCAGAGTCTTTGTATAATGTCTAGAATCAACTAGAACATGTTCTTGCTAAGGTATGAAAATCACTGTCCTATGCCATTTCAGAGGACTAGCAGGCAATTCAGGCTGCTGGGGAACAAAGCCCTCCTGTACAATCAAATGTCCTAGTCACAACACCAGACACACACACCTCCTCAGGTCTTCAACCTCCACAAATAAGTAAAGTCACACACAAGCGACCAAAGAAATCCCTTCTATGCTTGGATAAATGAGACATTCAGAAAACCAAAAACTTTATCTAGACCTTATCCAAAACCTTGCTTCAACACAACATGAATTTTTTTTGGTATCTGAAAAAAAATAAAAAAATACCGCATTTTCATGATACTGAGTTCAAGAAGGAATAAGAGGACAGAAGCAATTAATGAAAAAAAAAATCTATTTCTTTGTGTATAAAAACCTGTATTTCCAGAATCTTGAGAGAGACCCTCTTTGTAGGTTCCTACCTTATGATTGTTAACACTGGAAGAGTCAGCAGGCTATGGACAGGACCCTGGAAAATGCGCAGGTTTTCAGCATTGACCACAGTCATGGCAGATTACATTCACCTCTGGGCTCAAAAAAACCCTGCAGTGAGTTGGAGAGCTACTATGAAAACCCGTTTACTTTATTTACTCTGTGAAAATAACCTTTGTTGCTATATTGCATACAATTACATATGCTATATAAGAATCATTCAAATGCATGCTGGAAAATTTTCAGGACTGCTGTGACTTGGAGGCAGGTTCTTACTGACAGGTGTGGGTTTACTTAATGTTTTATGAGCTGTGGGAAGCTTTAGGTCTCCATGAAGTTTTTTTCTGCCTCCTTTGAGTATGGTTCTTGCTCCCATCAATGCCAAAAATCTCTGGAGGGGCCCATCTTACTCCTGTGATTTATGGAGGCTTTTTGTTCACCCAGCAGACACAGAAGGACATAGCTATGTCTCATCTCTGCCCAAAGGAGCATTCCTCCATGCATAGACTGTCTACCACAGGCTGCAGTGACCAGCTGCTCCCCAACCCCTGCCATAGGCAGCGAGGAAGGTCAGACCTCCCACCACCCTAACATGACTCAGGGAACAGAAATCTCTGCCTCCCACCACAAATAGAAATAAGCTAAATTATGCTTCAGGTGAAGAGAGGAAGCAGGATGCTTTGAGGCCTCTGCAGGTAAGCATAAGTGAGATAACCCACAGGATAAGCTCAGTTTTAATTTGCCTCTACTCTGTGGGTAGGGATCAGCTATGATACCATTTTGTCTAATGAACCCACAAAAACGGTTTTGTTGGTATCAGTGATGAGTATCAGCTCTGTTATAATAGCCCGAGAAGGACAAATTACAAACTTGCTGTGCAGAGGGCCAAAAATTTCCATAAATTTTCCTTCTCCCCTCTTCTGTGCACCATCTTCCAACCTGCTGCCAAAGAAAAGAGCCCCTCAGAGGTTACCCTCCGCCTCTCTTGAACTTGCATGACTTTTCCGCTTTGGATCCTTCACCCCCTGCGTTTAACCGAGGTTATGAAAACCAAGCTGCTTGCTCTCTGTTTATTTTCAGTGAACTTCTCTGTGTGCTGCCAGCAGCCAGAGCCATGGCCTTTCCCAATACAGGGCATCGCAGTGAGCTTGGAGTGCACCAGGGGCTGATGAGAGAGGTGCTCGAGTCAGCAGCCAAGCTGAGCTTATGTAAAGAACTTAAGGTCGAGGCCTTGCCAAGATTTATGGTGCTTGTGTTCAAGGTACCGGTGATTGAGCTAAGGACATGTTTTCGTTGCTGCTCTGAGGCAGGGACTAGCTGCAGGATACAATACAGTTCAGGACACAGGGGATTTCAAAGAGCATGACCAGCGAACTCTACAGCTGTACCAGTCTGAACCCTGTGCACAAGGACCAGCAGCATCTGGGCTTTGTACTGGAGCAATTTACATAAACCTGGGGGTTGATGAGGAAGGTATAAAACTGGTGATTGAGGAACCCCAGTGGGCCAGCTCCTAGGAACTGGATTGAGCAGCTGTGTACAATTGTGGCAAACCCCCAGTGTATTGGAAAATAGCATTTTCAAAGTGTGCTTAGGTGACTTGGAAATCTAAGTCCCATCTTCAGGCATGATGGAATCATATCAGCAAAGCTTTTCTGTTGGAAAACAGGGTCCTAAAGCTTTAGACACTCAGTACTAAGTTAACTTAAATCTCACTGAGTTTAGCATTAATGAAACATATTTCCTTCTACAGCAGCTTTAAAAGGAGTCAAAATAATAAGGAACAGTGGGTGAAAAGTCAGAACAAAAACTGGAAGGGGGCTGTTTATAGATGCATTGCAGGGTGAGATCAGAAATGTATCCATCTCTGCTATTTCACTGGCTTCTTTTTCTGTTTTGCCTTTTGTGGAATATATTTAATCACTCTTGAATGTCAGGAAATGAATGCGAGTGATGTTATCCCAGATGGCTAGCACAGAGCATGGCCTTCTCACACGAAGCAAGGGGGACATGTGTGAACACCAGGAGGAGGTTATTCCAGTTCCAGAAGGGCTTTCTGCACTGATCCTATTTTGTGACTTCCTGTGGGTCCTCCTTTGTATTTTCCTGTTCATCTGTGTCTTGAAAGTTAGCTAGCCCTCTTCCTATGGAAGATTTCCTAGATTGGCTCTCTCTTGTAATATACTTGTCTTTCTGGCAATCTGGGCACCTCTGTCAAGGAATCCCTAGGCTGGAGATGAACAAGGCTGTGCAGAGGAATTCACATCAGCTAGTCCTGAGCTGCAGCAGCTGCTGTTTTCCACGCAGAAGCACTGCACAAGAGATCAGGTTGTGCCTTGTATCTTGACACACAGCTCAGCAAGAGGATCCAAGGAAGTTTGTTTTCCCAGAGCTAGTTATCCAGCAGTGATTTCTTTTTTTGGGGGGGAGGGTGCAGGTAGGGGGAGGTGGGGTTAGTTTTTGTTGTTTTGTGGGTTTTTTGTTTAT
>JBCJKH010070371.1:17813-29665 GCA_039877255.1 Loriculus beryllinus
AACCCATTCCAGTGCCTCACCACCCAAACAGTAAAGAATTTCTTCCTCATATCCAATCTAAACCTTCCCTGTTTAAGGGAATACTTGAAGGGTTAAGAGGCTTAGAAGAAATCATGGAATGTATCTTATTTTTTTAATTTTTAATATTTATTTGTTTGTTTATCTGTCATAAGTGAAAGCTGAGTTGCTTTGAGGTCTCTTGCATCTTCTCATTGTGAGCTTTGATAGGGGAATATTGGCATAACTGATCGATAATTTCAGTGATCTATAGGGAGATATCAAACTTGGATGAAAAGCATCACTCTATGTCAGGAATTTGGATCAGCATGTGGAAAAGCATTAAGGAAGCTCCTGGTGGCACATTAACTAGGTTGTCTTGCAGTAGCCTAATTAGATGATGCCTGCTTTGGCACAAAAATTATGTTCTGATTTGTGTTTATATTTCATTTTGCAGGCTGGTGTCAGTTCAGTATGAACCTGTAAGTATTATTGGATTGCAAATCTGAAGAAGTAGGTTTTGCGTTTGTTCTTAGGATCCTTCATGCTAAAGTTTTATTTCCTGGTGTCCAGGAGCTGTTCAGACTAACTTTCTACATTCCTACACCAAAGAACTTCACCCAGTCTTTCAGTCAAGATAATTTCTTCTTGAAAGATAGGCAGCTTGAAATGTAAAGAATTTAAGTAAGTAAGTGGTGGATTCTCCACCTTTCCTGTTAACTGCTTTGGTCCAATATGGTTAATGTCAGAAAGAGCCATGGATCAGGTATGGAACATCTTGGTTTACCTAGATATCTTGGAATTGCTTTTGCGCCAATGCTTTATATAGGCGAGGCACTCCTAACTGCTCACCGTTCTGTTGTCATTGCCATTGCCAGCTTATCATCATCAACAACTTCTCAAATACTAGGAAACCCCAAAAACTTTGATTCCTGGAGATGTTCTTATACTGCCTTTATTTATCCCATAACTCAATTTTCTCCTCTTGTGGCCAGACCTGGAGAAAAGAAAGGCCTTCTGTGCACTGCTATAAGACTTACTGCTGTAGTTCATGTAACAAGGGCTCGTGCTTTTGTTGCCATGGCTGCTATGTTTTGTTCCCATAGCACTGCCTTTGTGTATGTGGATGTGATTCGTTACCTGCAGACACTAGAGTTTATACCCTGGGCTGCAGCATGTACTTCAGCTGCTTCCCTGCAACAGAATGAATAAATATCTCAGATCTGCTTCTCAGTGGGTTCAAGCCAGTGTTCAAATTGCTTGGCTTTGGTCCATCTCCAAGGATCTATCAATTAACTTATAAAAGCAGTGTTGAAAAAAACATGGAATATTCCATTGTGAGCAGCAGTCAATGTGTGACCTGTATTTTAACATAAATGGATCTTGCATTTCCGTGTTTTACAAGGAAGCATCCACAGATGTATGATTTTAGAGATTATTCACAGGCAAAACAGAGGAATAGATCATTGCCATCATGATAAAAGAGCAAAATTTAACAAGTTAAAAAATGCCAACTGTTAGTTATATAGTGAGAATATGTTTTGCCTGGTGTTATCCTGCAATTCCTGAGTGATTGGAGTGCCTGGTGGAGTGCCTGGTATATTGATTAGAGTGTCTGGAGTGCCACATGCAAAATCAAATAGCAAAACACTTAGTAAGCTTATATACTCCCTACATTGCCTATGCAAACAAAGCGTGCAAGCTTGGAATTTTCTGCACATGCAAATCTTCCAACAACAACAACAACAAAATACTGTAAAACATATTGCCTGCAAGCAGTTGAGGGTGTACCTTCAGGCATCACCTGCGAGCATGATAGTTAATGGAAAATTTCTTGTAACTCTACTCTTTTGTTATATAATTTCACTAACCAGTACCAAAATCACTCAGAATTGGGCTCTACTTCATTGGGTCTCACAAGTATAAAACAGAACCCTCAGTCTTCAAAGCCGAAAGTTCAATAGCTTTGCCACTAAACGGTTCTCCATTCCCTCTTGAATTTTCTCCAGAATTCTTTTTTTTTCGTGTGTGTGTGTGTTTCTTTTTTTTTCTATCTGTTTTACTGCTGGTTCCTTTCTCCTTTTTCCCAATACCCCAAACAAAGAGCAAAACTCCCAAAATGTTTCTGCAGATTCTCACAATGCCAAAAGTCTGAAATATGCCAGTGTTTCTTTTTTCCTTTTATAAAAGGCAAACAATTACCATTCCCTTCTTTCCAGCAATGATGAACATTCATTTTTCAGAATTAGTCCCTGAAAAATTACAAAGTGCTCTGACTCCAGCTTTTGAGGAGGGTGAACTGTGCCTGGGATCCCTGGAATGTACTGATGGAGACAAAGAAATTTGGGAAGACTTGCCATATTTCTCATATTTGAATCCTGCTGAGTGCTTGCCCTTTCTGGAATTTTGTGGCAATAAACTTCATATGATAATATGGCAATGAAGTACTTTTCAGTAAAGTAGCCACAAGTATGACAAGGAATAATGAGATAATATGAAATAATTTAAGAGAGAAGAGAAAATGCAAATTTTTTTTTTACAGCAAAAAGTATTTAAGTGCTGGGGATGGTATCTCCATCATTGGGAAGGTTTAATTCAAGGCTGGATGTTTGCCTGAAGAATAAGGGGTATTTCAAACTGGAATTAAATAAGAAGACTCCTATATGCTGTGTTAGGACAGAGTAGCCTCCTCCAATATCTCATGCAGCAAGTATTCCAGTTTCTCAGAACTGCATCATGACTTCCATATTTCTTTTGCTGCTGTCTGGCTGCATACCAGCACATACGAGGAAAGGAAAACATAGGTTTTTTCTTTCATTCTATCTAGAAATATGATTTTTGAGGAAAATATCTGCTTTGCCTTTCACGAAGCTCAGTGTTGGGTCAGTTGATGTGTAAAGGCTGGTGGTATTCCATACAGTGTTCTTCTAGAGCAGAGGCATAGCAACAACGGCATGTGCTCATTCAACTGCAGTGCAGCACGTGTCCTCTGTGTAGCCTTGTGGGATGATCAACTCTCAGGCGACCTTTTCAGAAACCAGTGTGTGTTCCTTTGGTGAGGCAGAATTTCTCTGTTCATCTGACACAGGTTCCCTCTAAGAGGTCAGAGTCCAGGATGCTTCTCATGAACAAGCCATTCACAGCTTTGCAGCAAAGTAAACAAGCAGAACCTGGTCATAAACAGCTCGTCATCTACTCGATTTTCTGAATCATCACATCCAGCTTGGAATGGGAATCCCAGCTGAGTTGGGTTTTTTTGGCAATCAAGATGATCCCTTGTGACCAGAAGTGACTGGTTTCTTCCCTTTATTCCCCTGCACCCTCTTTAACATAACACAAGATACTTTCCACCCTCCATTGTGGGTAAAGACAAGAAACCAAAGGGGCTGAGAACTCTCTCTAGCATCATCCCTGCTGCAGCATAGCTCCAAGCAAAGCAACATGGAAAAATGACAGAAAACCTGCTGTTTGGGCAGCTCCCTTTTAGAGTGGCAGCAGTAGCAAAGAGGCCAGATGAAGGCAGGTTGGGGTGAAAGAGATGGCGAAGGAGCCATGATGTGGGCTGGATCTCATCCACTAAGTGTTCAAAAAAGAAACAGTTTTCAATTGGATATTGAAATGTACTGCAATCTAGTAAACAGGTGTGTGTCAGCAGCAAAGGCTCTGGGGAACTCTGGGGATTTTCTTATTTCCTGGAGGTTGTGAGAAATAGAAAAACAACAGAGGAAAGAAGAGGGAGAAATGCATGCTGGTTTCTGTGCAAAATGTGGGAAAACATACTTTGTCTCAATGAAGTATTTTATCTATTCTGAAATAGGCCAACTTGTATCATTCTTGAGTGCTTTAAAGCATAATAAAGGCTGGAAAATTCAAAATTAAGAACTCTTTTGAACTGGAGAATCTAAATGTTTCAAAGAATGCTCATCGTCTTCTCAGATTTTCTATTAATACACAACAAGTACAAATGAACAGTGTGGTAAAGCCAAACAGAAATGTGTAAACTTGCAAAAAAATCCCGCATGACAAAGGAGCTCATTTCTCTGGAAGAAAAAAAAAAAAAGCAACATCTCCAAAGTTAAAAAATTAGAAAGTTGGCAAAGGAGTGTTTTAATCTAATCCTTCTTTATATATCTGGAAAAATAGGTGTCAGTTCCACAATTTTTTCCCTTCTCGGATCCCAGTGGATACCACAAGAAGCAATTTGCCTAGCTGTGCTGAGAGGAAGTAAATACAACAGAGAGATTTCTTCAGAGTTGGAGCCAGTGCTCTGTCATGACATGGACAATACCATGCAGGTGCTGAAGTACTAACAAAAGAGGAGATCCAGGCCTGCAAATGGTTCCCAGGACACAACTGAGACAAGATGGCTCAATCCCATCAAAGGCAAGCAGGAGATCTGAGTCAGTGAGGGTGGTAGAAAGGAATGACTGCATCAGTCTCCCAGTTGCACACAATGAGCCAGTGGCAATATCGGCACAACTCAGCCTTTCCCTTCTAACACACAGAGACACTTTATGTACCCCTCACTGTGCAGGGGAGATGGACTGTTCTCCTTTGGGTACAGAAGAACAACATGAAAGTCCAGCATAAACAAGACTCTGTCAGAGCCATCATTGCCTGCCTCCTCCCCATCACTTACTCATTCGTCCCATGGGCAGGACTGGAGATGAAATAGTAGTGGAAAGCAACAGACAGGCCTACCCAAATGGAAACTGAGGAGCTGCTGGAGCCTCAGAGTGATACTGGAGTGAAAGCCTTGTGTCTGCAATGACAGGAACACAGTACATGCAAACTCCCCAGCATCACATATATGACAAACACTGGGTCCCTCCATGTTGTGGACATATGGAAACCAGCATGTTCAATTAACCCTCCAGTAGTGCAGGGGAAGTTGGACTATTTATTATATTTGGCTCAGATTGATGTCCTAAAATTCACGTCCGTGTTTTGGTGCAGTAGGGAACATCCCTGCTCATCATGAGGAAGAATAGATGGGTAATGAATGGAATAACTGCCTAATAAACATACTGCTCTTCTCAGAAGTGACTATTTGGGAAAAAGGCCACTGAGCAGGGAGGCAACATCATGAGGGAAAATTCCTGGCTTGAGACTGTGTTCAGCCACCGTTGGCAGCAGAAGCAACCATCCACCCTATCAGTTTAACCTGGAGTGATACTATACTGCTTTACTGACCTTCTCAGTGCCTGTTCTAGGATGAAAATCTTTAAGATTTCAGTGGACCATGGTAGCATCTTCAGCAATGCCTAAATAGTTTCAACAGGAGCCAAGCAATGTCCCAGGCATTCAAGCATGGTGAAACGCCTTTGCAGTGGTACAAGTTTTTTGGGTGTAGAGGAAGAATGAGGCTCATGTGTTTCAGCAGCTGACACCAAGCAGGAGACAAGTGGTTTGCTACAAAATTCTCCTTTGCTGATGATAAACCTATGCAGCTGTAATACCACCATGCTTCACTGGAGGTGAAATGGAAGGAAATGTAGGAAACACTTAGCAGGGAGAAGGTGGCCTGAACAGCACGTTAAACTTCTGTAGGGAAGAAGCAAGAAACATCACATCCAATCAAAACTACAAATTACACTTCGGCTATCCCAAGCCAGCTAAATCGTGATATAACCTATAACAGCAATTTATTCTCCTCTTAAGGTCAAATTTGTTAGCAGTTGGCAAAGTGAAGTCCCTTTTTTGCAGCTTTGGTCCCCAGATACCATGTCTGTCTTACTAACGCTAACCTGTTTTCTACAAGATACATTGAAAATCTTGAGGCTGCTCAGCCAGAGTGTGCTGAGTAGAGACTTAAGGAACATTTTGCATGGTACGATTCACCATACTTGGACAGTGAGTGATAGTAGGCTTTGGCAAAATGTATGCGATTTGACAGCAAAAAGGAATTTGCTTCTGATATATTCTCTCAAGTATTCTCAAATTCAGGAAGGTCCATGAATGAGAGAAATAGGGCACTCTCTGATGATAGATCATCATAAAAAGTGATATGGTCCAATACTGCAGTACACTTTCATGTAGTTCAGGTGATCTGCTAACTCAGGGACCAGTAAACCTGAAAGCTGGCAGTCTGCATCCCATGAAGACCAGGCTGTCCTAGCCTGAGCAGAGATGGGTACACCACCCATTTAAGAGAGTGTTAAGCTAAATGGTCAGGCTGCAGCAGTAAAGGCACCAAAGTCAGAAGAAATTACAGGGAGACAGTGATGAAGATGGAAATACACACACACCAAAAGAAACGACTTGTAGCCAAGGCCAGCAGGGGTTTTTCAGCTGATGGAAGAGTTGGATACAAGGGATACTGGATGCTTCCTGTGAAGTCAGGAACTGGATGGAAACTAATTCTTCACCTTCAGTGACAAAGCACACAGCCACTACAAAATGGTTTTTTAAAAGTCCAGGACATTCAAAGCTGAACCATTCTCAATAGGACTATTGACTAGGCTTGTTTCCATCTTGTAGACCCTGGTGCTGGTAACCATGACTCTTGTACATAAGCAAATACTGGGACAGAGAGCAACAATGGCACTTAAAAAGAGAAAGATGAAGCAATTTGTATGAAACTGCAGGTCAAGTGCAAGTTGGAGCACAGGGGAAAAGATATGGAAAATGTAACAAAAAAATCAGTCTATGAATGCCTGGCTTGAATGGCAGCTTTGCCTGTGATACCTTCAGACTGCATTCTCTGAATAAACTGCCTCTTTCTTCTTGACATCAGTGGAATGATTTTTTGTTATTGTCTCAAAACATGGTGCATAAAGCCCATCCTCCAGCCTTCACAGACAGAAATCCTATACATCAGGGTCAAGAGCTCCAACATAATAGAGGATACTTCTTTGGGATGAGCTAGCTCTTCACAAGATCAGCCCTGAATCCCCCACTGGTAAGTAAGTCAGTAGATGACAGTGAGAACATGTCTTTCATTAGATAAATATCTTTTCTCACCAGGGACAAGAAAAGACCAGAAATAATGCCCAGCCCTCAGTGAGATCAGCTGGATCTTCGCTGTAGACTTCATTTGTGCAAGATTTTCAGTCTTGCTATCAGCCTGGACCTTGCTCCAGGCAGTTCCTCCTGGTCTCCAACCCAAAGTCCTTCCATGCAAACCATTCCAACATTATGGTTTTTTTCCTCATTGCAAGCAGCCAAGCATAAGACCAGGCCATGTAATCTGTGACTGCTTTCCTATGGGAACACCTTCATTATCCCCTGCTCAGGTACCTGTTAATGTCTGATCTTCTCCTTACTTCAGTGAGCCCCAGTGACTGATGCCTGTTCCCTGTCCATATCTATCAAAACTTTCTCTGAATTGACTCTCTAGGTGTATAGGACCAAGTTCATCCAAGCCGAGACAAGGAAAGATACTGATAGAGCCTCCAGACACAACACGGTGCAGCATCAGACAGGATAAAAGCCTTATTAATGCTGGGACATACTCCTTCACTCACAGCCGTCTTGGAACTGCTCTCTTCCTTTCTATAGCTTCAAACACCATCATCAACAAAACGATAGTCAGAAGGACAACATTTTCATTTAGAGACTGATCGTTTTCCCTCCTTTCTGGTAAAGGCCTAGGCTTGTGACTGGAGATCTGCTGGATCAAGGGCAGTCCTTAGTTCTTTCAATCCGCAAGGGGATGAAGCAGCTATTTTAATAAAAAGGAGAAAGAACTGTTTCCTCCGTGGCTGCAAAAGCTTGCAATTGACCTGGCAGAGCATGCAAACCCTGGTTTGCATGGGAAACGCTCTCTTTCCCCTTACACGTGGTCCTTTGTAATACTGCTGGGGGCTGCTATGCTGCTGTCTGAAGCATCTAGCTCTTAATTAAGTGCAGCAGGGTCTGCTGACACAGTGAGACAGAACAGGAGATTGCTGGTAAAGCCCTCACCAAAGACAGCTTAGACAATGCAGCCAAACCTGGAGGAAGATAAAGCAGCTAAAAGAGACCTCCATCTCCCCACCCCCCAGCAAGATCAGAGCAGACTGAGAAATCCCTGGCTCCAAATCCCACTCCCCTTTTTGCTTCACTCATGACTGGGAAAAAACAGTGTCTCCCTAGATCAGGCTCAAACCCTGTCTTTTAAAGAGCTGCAGATCAAGGTGAGTACCACCTGCTAAGAGAGGAACTGTTTGATTTTCGTGTCATGATCAGCTCTCTGCTGAGCTCCCTTCCCATTTGTCCCAAGGGCTGCACAGACAGGTCAAAAAAAAGGGATCATATCCCAAGAGCTGAGTGTTAGACATAGCAAGCAGGTGCATACAGAAATAGAAGGACACAAGGCTTGTAGCTGTTTTTTCAGCTATAGTTTTACTGAAATTCAGCTTTAATAAAGAGCTTAAGTGAACTGAACTGGGGATGGAAGAGAGAGCATAAATTCTCAGTGTGCATATGGATTACATGTTAAAGGTGCACTGACTGTGCCAACCCAGAATTAGTTGGTGACTCACTTTCTCATGGAGGATGCTGGCTTGAAGGAGTGGAATTTAAAGTTTCTTGAATCAGTGCGTTAAAATTCAGTATTTATTAGATCCTGCTTTGCTGAGTCTCTTAGTTGTGGGGAGAGGTCAGGGTTTCTAGTCAGGGTTTTACTTTCCACCTATTCTTTCCTCCTCCTTGCTTTTTCTCCGGTGCCTCACTTCCTCTCCTGTTTCCTTTTTCACCATCTGTCCCCAAACAGTACTGCTTGCCTGCTGCAAAAAAGATGCAAGTATTGCCAATTTATGCTGGGTTAGTTTTTTTTCCTTTTTCTTTACCAATTTATGTTTCTTTTCTTTCTCTCTCTTTATAATATGTTGAGTCATGGAAAACAGAGCTCAGAAAATCTGCATGACTCCAAGATTCCCTTTGCTTAAATGATTTATCTAGCCTGATATTAAAACCATTCAGAGATGGAGATTCCACAACTTCTCTAGGCAAATCTATTGCCTAAAAATAGACTTCTGTTTATCAAATAGTCTGAAACTATAATCTGTATTAAAGGATTATTTTGTGTGTTCTACCCTACTAAGGCTGGGACAAACAAAGAGGCCAAAATAAGATTCTGCCATCATTTCAGGGTCAGAAGAAGTCCTTAGAGCATAATCTTTCTGGTTTAGTCACAGCAAGTCTTCTGGCAGCTCTATGTACTGAAGTTGAACTGCTTAGGCTAGTTCTCATATGTATATGCAAGGCCCCATGGTAAACAGAATACCAGTATCTTAGTTGTTGAGATTACAGCTCTGAGTTGTGGCTACTTCCTTCCACACTCAGACATTTACAGACACACAACACCTACCTTGGAAATGATCTTCAGTTTCAGTTAGAGAGGAGCAAAACCTAGGACAAGATGAGATAGGTTTTCTGGGAGAAGACTGGCTTTGGTGAGTGGTTGGGATTGTCTTTCCCCCCGCATTGACAGTTAGAGACCTTCAGATGATTTAGGAATAAAAATGAAATGTTTTTTGTCTCCAACGTTACAGTGAACACAAGTTCTCCCAGAACACATTGCTCCCCCCATATCATGCTGCTGGTTGAAAACCCTAAGACTTTATATACCACAGATCTTTGACCTTCCCTGAAGTGCTGGGGTTTTTTGCCTAGCATGAAGAAAGTCAAGAGTCAGCCAAGGAAATGTGTACTCTGGCTGCGTGTGTTTTGAGGCTATCAGTCCTCAGATCTAATGCTCTGGCCTCTTCTTCTAAAAGAAGTTAAAACCAGATGCGTATTTTAACAGAAAATGCAAATTACTCTCGTTCTTACATGTATGATCTATGCCTTGCTTAGCCCAGGCTTGTGCAGCAGATTTAAAAAGCTCAGAAACATTTCCTCAATTGGTGTCTGGGTCAAATACTCAACATGATATAATGAAATCAAGTCCTGTCCTGTTCATTGGTCATAGCTGTGGTTCTGGAACAGAAAGTGTTGACTAGTCAATAGAGCTGAGCTGAGAATGGACAGAAAACATAAGGTCCCACTTTACTTCCCTATGTTGCTAGTGTTTGCTTGCATTACTCTCTTCTCCACTGTGATCCCCTGCTCTTCAGATGGAACACTGATGACTAGTGAGGTGTACATGTTCCTCAGAGGAACACTATTCCTCACTTCTGCCTTTGGGTAGTCTGGAGGTCTACTGAGACCAGAAAGCCATTTTGCACTAAACAGCCTAACCATAGAGAATGTTCATCAATGGTGGCTCTAGAAAATGTGTGACCAATGAGATCACAACAGGTCCCTAATTTAAAGGGTCTTTGTTCCCATCCCATGTGCTTCAATTTACCTTGACTTTCACCGCTCTTAAATGGGCATCCACAAAGTGTATTTAGAGGCTTTAGTGTTCTTCTGTTCAGAATAATAATGAAGTTTTTTCCCCCAAAGGATCCAAGAGCTTAATGCTGTCTGCCTCGTAACTGTTGTAACAGATGCCATAGAAAGGTAAGGCTATTTGAAATCAGCAATAGAAGATTCCATGCAGGAATTTCCTTTTCCAAACAAAACCAAGATTCAATAAATATTAGATAAACACTAGAAAATCAAAATTATCTTCCTTGCAATGATTATCTATCATTCCAGACCACATCTTGCCATCGATGTTTAATCTCCAGCCTCCTGTCCCAACATGAAGGAAGTTGAATGGGAATATTCATGGCAGAGGTTAAGGCAAAAGGCATCCAGCTGTGATTCTGAATGGCTCTTTGCACCTGCAAAAGGTTAGTGCTGTGGCAACGGCAACCCAGTTATGCTGTTTAGTGTTCCCAAATTAGCTCCCAGAAAAGAGTTTAAGCCTCTAAGCTAAATGATGGTGTATTAGTGTTCTAACTTTTGCTTAGCCTGGAAATGGAGGTTAAGATGTCTGGTTGCTTGGACTATGAAAAATATGATTTGCCATTGAAATGCATGTGGCCTAATTATCTTGAGGCTAGCATTCCTAACTACAAAGTGATGAGATCCTCCTAAGAGTGTTATCTCAGACATATCCCCTTCCCCATGAAAGGGGTCTGTGCCTCATATAGATAGCAGTGTAAAACCCTATACCTGATGTTGCTGGAAGATGCTTTTTGCTGTTGGAGAATTTGAATCCTATGAGGAAAAATTGGCTCTTTGACTGATGTCCAATGCCAGTCAAGTTTGCAGAGGCTGGGAGAAATCTGGCATAGCTCACGATTGACCATGAAGAGGAAGATTATTGCCTAGGAAAGAGTGTTGTGTTTGGCTAGTGATGCATGGCCAAGTTTAATGAATTAATAGGAGGAGGAGAAGCTTATTTGAGTCTCTCTGGAATATTTTCACTCTGCAGACTAAGGTAGCTGCTTTCCATGGTGCTATAAGCCTGTAAATTCCTTCTGGCCTGAATAATATTTTTATTATTATTATTTTTAAGCATGTAGACTAAACACTATCCATACATCTCAGAGCTGCCCAACAAGCTCTTTCCCTTGCATTGGGAAAACAGAGCCCTTTGGATTGTTTATAACCAATGATTTAGATGGCTGACTTTGCAGGACCTCTCTTGTTTTTTGGTGACATAAGGGAGGCAATAAGAATGCCACTGAACCCCCAGACTTGCTGTGCTTTTCTTGAATGAGTATCACACATAAACTCTGCAGGGACAGCTTCTCTGAGAGGGCAAATTCCAATTTTGCACTGAGTTGCACAAATCCAGAGTCAGTTCACTGAAATCAGCAGAGTTATTTTGGATCAGGAGAGAAAAGAATGTAGCCTAAGGTCAGAATCTGAGCTGAACAGCCCTCAGAACCTGCAGAAACTAGATGGTATTTACTTGGAAAGCCAAAGCATATCTGATGATATTCAAACTTGGGCTGTCTGACTTGACACAGCTAAAACCTATTCTAGTTCTCTAC
>JBCJKH010070388.1:0-12513 GCA_039877255.1 Loriculus beryllinus
TGTTATTCAATCATAGCATTGTTTGGGTTTACAGTGCCCAATCAGTAACCGCCAAGTCTCTGTAGCTGTACTAAGAATCTCTATATAAGATTAACACTTTGTTTAATAAAATGGCATTCGCTTGATCACATTGGTCCCCTTAGCATTGTCCGTAGGAATCTTGCTCCAGCAGAACAGCGCTAATAACACCAATGTTTTTAGTTCCTGCTCAGTAATGTTTAGTCTGACCAAGGACATCCTGAGTCGCATGCTCTGCCAGGAGGGAGGGGAAGTCAGGAGGAAGCAGAGATAGGACCCCTGACCCAAACTAACCAAAGAGGTATTCCATTCCACAGCACGTCATGCCCACTATATAAACTGGGGGCAGTTATCTGGAAGGGCTAGATCACTGCTCGGTCGGTCTGGGTATCGGTTGGCAGGTGGTGAGTGGTTGTATTCTCTTTCCTTGTTATTTCCCTTATCATTATTATTATTGGTGGTAGCAGTAGTGGTTTTGTGTTATACCTTAGTTACTGAACTGTTCTTAACTTGTGGGAGTCACAGTCTTTCGATTCACCTCCACATCCCTTTGAGGCAGGGAAAGAGGGGGAGTGAGCGAGTGGCTATGTGGTTCTGAGTTACTGGCTGGACTTAAACCAATGACATCAGCATAAAATGTCCAAATTCTTGGCTATCTTCTAGCTTACCTAAAAAGTTTCAGGATGATTTTGAGATGCTACCTACTTCTGTTTTTTTCTGCCTACCTTCTAAGGGATTTGGGACAATTTCCTTCTTTTTGTATAGTTATTTTGCTGAGGTGTGATAAAGGAGTTCGTTATTGAGCACTGAGGATGTTTAGAACTGTATGCTTCTACACCACATGTATCAACTTCTCCAAGTGACTCATACTTCTTTTCCTTTGTTAAGGAGAATGACAAAGGAGTAGGCCATCTGCAGAGATGTCATGTAGCTCTGTAGTTGTTCTGGGGCTCCCTGCTGTAGATTCAGAGAAGTGAAGAACAGTAGTACTGTTGAGGTTTAGTTCTGGAGTATGAACTGATTAAAAATGTGTATCATAGTGGAAATTGATAGTGAAATACAGTTCTTGCTTTTCATTCCAATTACTTCTCATTTATTCTCCATTCAGCTTGACTCATGTCTAACAGAAGAAAAATCATTGTATTTCCAACTGAAAATGTTAAAACTTTATAGAAAGTTTAAGTCATATAATAGCATATAAAATAGGTAACTACATGAACTGATTACTAAAACTAATTATAAAATTAAAATACAGCATTCATTCTTTGCCTTAGGTTATATCCAGAGTGAATCATGTCTTCTGTCTTCCCTTAGGGTATTGACATTTTTCCTCAGAACTGTAAGGTACTCATAGAAACTTTTTTATTTCAATCTGTGATTTTTTTGTTGGTGTCCGTTTCAGATTTTCCAGGGAAATGAAACCATGACAATGTGTCAGAAATTGGGCCTCTGAGGACTATTAAATGGAGTGCCTAAAAATCAGAACAAGTGGGCTCCCAACCACATTAAACGATAAGAATGGTTCACAGTTCTTTGTATGTATTGCAGAACCCTGCAACGGAAATATCTTTTAGCTCAGTTGTGAACTCTAGTTATCAAATATCTTTGGATAATTAACCCTTTTTGAACTCCACTGAATCTGCTTAAGAAGTATAGTATACTTCAAGTCTCTCACTTTCTCATTAGTACAGCTATAAAAAATAAACATCGCAAAATACTTCAAGATTCCATGTTATCACACACTACTTTTAATTAAACTAACTGGAAATGCCATAGACATATCTAGAAACATGAAACAAAATGAACACAAATATTTTGATCAGAAGATAATGAGTAATCCCATATGAGTCTCAGAATTTTTTTTTTTCTTGAGAAGAAATGCAGAGTGTTTAATAAAAATAAAATAAAAAGAACCCCAACAAACTCCATGAGGTTTAGGATGAGGGCCATAACCCATAGGTGTCTAGGAAGTTAGAGGGTTGAGGCCTTTCTGTGAGGCTGTGCATGTGTAACACTGTTATTGTCTTATTTATTTTAGGCTTATTTTCAAACCTTTTTTCATAGTCCAAACATATGAAGTATGTATCTTGCAAAGAAATAAAAATATCAATTTATCAAGTTGATTACAAAAATAGAATTTTTATCATTATAAATCATCAAAATTTTATTATCAAAATATCATTTATAAAATATCTAACAGACAGTTGATCAAGCCATTAGGATTCACAATGCAGCTGGATGGAATTCTACCTGTCTGGACAAAAGCTGTTTATTTTTGCCTGTTATTTCTCTAGAATTTTGTTCTGAAAGATATAATCATATCATATTGCATATTGTATAGCATAATCTCCCATATCTATATCATATCTTGGAGATCTACAGCAGACAATTAGCTATATGCAGGAACTCATCTACCAAAATATTGTGTTCTCCAAACCAGTGCTCTGTCACCCATACCATCCCCACTTTTTCTTTCTCACTATCTGTTGTATTACTAATGTATAATGCCATCCTATTTTTTTTTATTCTTATTCAAATCTATATTCCCATTATGATTATCATTGCCATCTTCAGTGTTGTATTGTCACTTTCAACGAATCCTAATGCCAGAGACAGCACTCAAATGGGTGGCGTTCGTTGCATCCTTATACTTTTTCAGTGCCAAATGTGTTTAAGAAGTCTTCTGTTGTTAAAGAAAATCACTGGTAATAGGAAATGGAATTTTTTAAAAAAGAGTGAAATACAGAAACAACAGTCTGCCTGTTCTGCAACTGTTTCGCATTCCTCTTTTCCTGATGGGCATAGCAAGAGTTTGGGTTGCAATCCTTAACAGTGTTTGCCCATTCAATGTGACTAAATTCAAATCTTCCTGGCAGCACAAATTATTCACCTATCAAGTGTTCCTTCTGACACCGAAATCGGTTTCACAACAAAATGTATCTAGCAGCCTTGAAATGAAAACAGACAAATTGCAAAGAAGGGTACCAAGGCATCTAAGTGCTTCTGCCACATCTTGCTGACAGATGGGACCTGTAACACCAGTCACCACTACTTGCAACTCCACTGCAGTTAAAGAAAAGGAAGCATTCATCAAGCCATTCATTTCTCATTCCCCAAACAGAAGGGTGTTTACATCATGTCAGCAAGTGATTACCCTCTGCTGCTGTTGTTTTGCTACCTGTTGGAAAAGGTGAAGGGGTTGTGTTTTGAAATCCCAAGGAGATGTTGATTAAGGAAATAAAGGAAGCTGGTTCTTAACACCCAACCCCCCCAAAATAGGAAGCAGGCATCATCACACATCTCTGACATGAGAAATGGGTTCTTCTTGTAGAGAACAATGAATTCAAAGCACAAACTGCTTACATATATCAAGGGAGAACCAAATGGTCTAAGCACTTTCCCTTCCAACTGGATCATGTCTTTAGGTCCTTTCTGTGGCTTTACATCTTATTCAGCTTTTACCTGAGAGCTGACCTGGGACAGTATGGAGCCCAGATTTCCTTAGGTTCTCCTTAAGGCTTCATTAACTGTGCCTAAGAAAACAAAGATATATAACCTGTGTGGAAGTCTGCAAATGTGTAACTTTGTAAATGAGTTTTTGAGCAACATAAATGGCTTTGAGCAATGTAGTCTAGTGGAAGGTGTCCCTATCAATGACAGGGGGGCTGGAACTAGATGATCTTTAAGCTCTCTTCCAACACAGACCATTCTATGATAATTATTATTCAAAAATTTCCATTAAATCTTATTGTAGGGTAACTCAAATTTTAAGATTCAAGACTGTTCCTCAGTAAGTAGATATTATGTAGATTACATTCTTCCTTCTTATTCGTATTTATCTCTAGTCCACCAAGACTTCATCCTATCTCAGAATAGCAAAGTTCTAGCAAGTAAATTGCATTGTATTTCTTTTAGTTCAGTCGTGCACATTTTAACTGAGACTGGTTTCAGCTTTTTTTTCTCATGCTTTATGAAGTGTGGCTGCCTTTCCTTGCACAAGTTGTAACTGACATACCCTGAGTTCTGCACCAGTATCTGTTTCCTCTCTGTGCACTTTCAGTTGCTCCTACAAAATAAAGTAGCTCTCAGCACTGAAATTCTGTTATCCTTAGTTGTGTTGTACAGTAGAATTTTGAGTTCTTTACTGTATCAGTTCTCAGACACTCCCTGCACATGGCTAACCTGCACATGAAAGCTCCAATTAAACAAATAAAAATTTGTCTCTGTGAATATCAGAGGTGGAACACAGCTTCCCTGAATCTTTGTATTTAAAACTGTCTCACTTTTATATCAGAAAAAAGAATGAGCAGTCACATCTTATCCATGTAGTCAACCCTAAATTTGCATTTTGATTTGGAAAAAGATGAAACTCTATCTAATATTTTTCTCTTTATTATGAGAAACTCATGTTACAATGAAAAATGTAATAAACATTTTCAAGTTTTTTTTTAAATCAGTGCCTGTAATTATGGTGTCTGCATAAGACATAAATTATTTAGATGTTTCTACAATGTTTCTATTCAGAAGATTACAAACAGATAATACTGTATAGTATGAGGAAGGTCTCATAACAATAAAACAGAGTCAGCTCTACAAAAGACACCGTGCATAAGACTATACAGAAATACCAGAAGGGAATACGACTTCCATACTTAGTTGATAAACCCAATGTGGAAAATAGAAATAAGAGAGGTAAAAGGGCTGCCTGGTATGGCACATAGTTATGTTTTGCCTATATGGATAAGCAGCTTCCCCCATCAAAACTAATCACCCCTGCCCGGTAATTTTGAAGGTAAGAAAAATGGACAGGTCCTTACCTAATAATTGGACTCTCAGAAAATTAAATAATCATACTCAAAAAAGCAACACTATTAGGAGACAATAATGTCAGACAAAACAGAATACTTAATTTCAAAGACATAACTTTAAAATTATGTGAATCAAGAACATAAGCCAAAAATATGCAGTGTGTTGATGAATTAACTGCCTGTTATACAAATCTTTCATCCTTCAATTTTATTATACAATGTATATATATATATATTTAATTTCACATAACATATTACACCAAATACTGTGCAAAAAAAATCTGAACCTCATAAAAACACGTCTGAAATGCCCATAATACTTTGACTGAACATGACTGTAGACATGGTACACAGAGTGGAGCAGGCATGTTAAGCATGAAACTCTGCTTTTATAGAAATACTCTAACCCCTGTTAGCCACAAAGATTTTGTACTGGGAATTGTGTACAGGTAGTTGGCTTGTCATTAATACAATACTTTTCTTACTTCTAACTAATGTTTATATGCTATTCATTTGGCAGTTCTCCTAAACTTTGCTCTGTTTCTGATTCTAAACCTCAGGTGCATGGTAAATTACTGCTAAGACTGTAACTTCTGCTGGGACTCTGCTAGGTTTTATGGTCCTAGGTTATGTAATTCACACCACTGCTGATGATGTTATGAATGGCTAGCATAAAATGAACACATGATTAGCTAAGTCACAGACTGCATCGACAATAAAAAGAAAACTGTAATTCACACTGTGTAACTCTAGACTGTTAAAACAGACCCTGCTGAAAACAGGATTATTTTGAGTGAATTTGAAATTTTTAACTTCTGACAGGTAAGTAAAGACATACAACTGAATACATATGTATAAATCAGCAAAAGCAAATACACTATATGCACAGATACACAAGTATGTAGGTGCTGGAACTATGTCCCTATCAGAAATTCAGGAGCATCAAATGGGCAGTATATAAGCACAGCTATAAGCCACTGTGGGCAGGTTATTTATGTATTCTTTTAGTAAAAACATAGTAATTTTTTACATCTGGAACTAGTATATCACTTGAATCAAGTCTGAGGTTAGATATCTTTGGATTTCTGACATTTTTCTTCCATCTTTAAGCTGGATTTTCAACCTTCTCAAAAGAGTTTTATCAGACCTGAGATCATTGCTGAGTTCTCAAAACCCTTCCAGAAGCTATTTCATAAGTCATTCACACTTTACAGCAAATCACAAAGAACTACAGATTATTCCACATCAGCATCTGGAGACTTTCTTCTGTACACCAGAGAAGTTAAGAGGTGGAATTGGTTTATACATTACTTTAGTACTTTACAGAAACAAGATTTATATTTTGCCTCAGGTGCAGAACTGATGTGATTTACTTGGAAACTATAGTCTTTCGCTAAGTGAAAACGACAGACTCCTTTCTATATTTGAAAACAAAAAACAAAACAAAAAAACAAACCAAACAAAAAAAACAACCACTACAAAAAAAAAAAAAAGGTAATTATTTAAGCAAAACAATACAATATGCAATACCAATATAAGTAACTATGTCAATATATCCTTAGAAGAACAAAGTGGAAAGCAACATTTTAGTAATGAGGTAAGCCAGTAAACCTTTGTTAATGAGAGCTTGTTAATATATGGAGAAACAGCTGAGCTTTAAGGGATTTCAAGAGATGATCTAGCTTATTCATTCTCCCAGGCCGTAACTGTTGTATCTTTGCCTTCCCTAACAAAAAAATTAATACAAAAAAACCTAAAAAAGCAAAACAAAAAAACCCCCAACAAACAAACCAACCCAATCACATAAAAGAAAGCAACAGCCAGGAGCACTGCAAATCAAAGCAGAGATGTATCAGCATATTACTGGCAAAGAGAAAGACAAAATGACTCAAAATATCAAGTTAAAAATTAAATAGTATGAGAAAACCAGTACTTTTCTATTGCAAATATTAAAACATTTCTATTTAAAAAATAATTTGCAACATAAGAACTATATAATAATAGTAATAATTTAATAATTATAATGCAACATGTAGAATTTTATAATGTATATAACAGATGACAATTAGAGGTATGATTATCATATAATGCATCATGTAACAACATATATCTTATAATATTAGTATATGAATTGAAAATGTTTCTGTTAATATTACTAAAAACTTCTTACTGTCTAAAGATATTGAAATCTATAATACGTTCTATAAGAGAACCTAATCAGCTAGGAAACTTTACATGTTTAGCTTGTTTTAATGAATTATTAATGGATAAGAAGAACATGATCTTATTTTTCTCCTCCTACCTCCCTGATCTTTTTACTCACACCTGGGTCCCTTGTCTCTCCAGATGCTGCTGCTACAATTAGGGCAAAATCTTCTTACTCTATTGTACATGACATTTGGAACCACACTGCTGTAATTCTTTGCCTCATTCAGTTAAAAAAATCTGAAAATCTCTCTTTTCAGGTCTGTGAATTTCAGCTTCTTTTACTTTCTATTGACCTTCTAACACTATATTATCCAATCTGAGGTTTTTTTTTCAGGACACGTGGATTCTAACACCAAATTTTGCTTAGGCGTATTGTGTCTCTAAATCTAAACTAACCTCTTCATAGAAGAAAAGTGAAAAATAGTGTATAAAAAGTGATAAAATGCACCCCTTACAGATATTAATTCATAGAACAGATTTCCTTTATTTGCCATACACAGAAGCATTCTGTAATATAAATTAAAGCAAATGAGGAACCTGTTGATTTGAAAGTTGTTACCTAAATTAATTCAGAATGATGCTGTGTTATGAGAAGAGTCATTGACTATTTCAGAATATATTCAGTGTATGCTTTCAAACTGATTCATTATTAGAATTTAGGGGTTGATTTTCAAAGTTGCATAGTTCCAGAGACTAGAAGATATCACAGTTAGCCATGAACTTAGCTTTTTTAATGGATAAATAGCTTATTAGGTTATTCTCATAACAAATTATTTTGCATATATACTTACATGCATTCATTGCTTGGTTGTCAAATACCCTTTGGTATTTGCATTTTTCTTTTCAAATGTAAAACAAAGGAATGCAATAGTCTTAACAATCTTCATTTATAACAGTTGCCAGGGTTTGGAGGAAATGGGTCACTGATGTTAGCAGTATTGAGCAGTTCACTGATGCAAAGAAATATATTTTTTCTCCCTGACATGGCAAAAATAACTGAATAGAAAAGCTCTTGTTCATTGACACTTAACCATACTGACTTCTACTTGTCATGCAACAAAAACATTTAAAGATTTTTACAAAAAAATCAACAGAATAATACTACTAGACAACCCAACATTTTATGCTCTGTTCCATTCCTGAATCTGTCAGTCTTTCCTGGGTTCAGCTGTTGCAGTCATTTTTCTTCTTTTTTAGTAGCTGGTGCAGTGCTGTGTTTTTGCCTTATTGCTTAGCTGTGTACATGTACTTTATTTAGCCAATGTACATTTTGATATATTGATGCATTTAGAGTTTTGATAACATAATTAATTTGAATGTTTATGCACATGATGTGTTTTGATGTTATAAAACACATAAGAACATATTGTACTTAATGGTAGGGCAAGCAGCAGAATGTTAAGAAAGCTGTTTTGAATAATACTTTGCCAAATGTTAAAACTTTCAATTTCACCTTTTTTTTTTTTTTTTTTTTTTTTTTTTCTTAATTTGGGATAAAATATAGTAATTAAAATCTAAAATAGTCAAATAAATATTTGTGTCTGTGAGAGCTGTGTGTTTCAGCGAAATGGTCCTTTGGTGGTGTGCTATGCACAAATTTTAGGGAATACATTAATTCCAAAGAAAAACAAATATTAGGTAAAATTTCTGAACAATCTTATATAATGACAAAATTCTGATAATTTCCAAATTGTTACTCACTTTAAATGCCTGATTGTTTGAATACAAATTGCTCAAGTATATAAAATTATTTATATGTTTACTTCATTCAGCATTGGAGTGTCAATCCTAACATTTTTAAAATTTTATAGCTTCAAAACTCTTATTTGATATTCTGTCTTTTGTATGGAGACTAACTATCTCAAACTATGCAGTTTAAGGGATGAAAATTGAAAATTATTTCTGAAATTGATTTTGTAAAACATTAAGTTATAAATAATCTGTTGTCATAGTTGTTATTAAAAATATGTATATATATATATATATAGATATATAAATAAAATAAAACCCAAATGAGTACTGACTTGCATTGGATCTTGCATCAAGGTATTATGTAAACGAGAAAAATTGAAGTGGGCCACAATTTGTCCAAAGTAAAGAGCACACCCTCAGTACTATGTCAGGTTTACTTCTGTAACCCAATGGAAATAACAGTAACAAAGTAATTCAGAACAGGTTTTACTTCCTCCATAAGATAAGGAGTTAATGAAACAGAAAAAAAAAAAAAAAAAGTGTGCTTATGTCTGAGCTTTGGCAACATTCAAGTAACTTGAATCCCAATATTTTGATCATGATTTATTTTAATCAACTCTGCCTTTTGGTTCACAGTGTAAATACCAAAATGAAAGTTTGGGGTAATTCCTAAACTATACAAGTTATTTGTACAATTTTTCCTTCAATACTTAAAAAAAAAACAAACGGTAAGACCATTTTGATCTTTAGTGATAACTGATTTTGAAATTATTGGTCATGGAAAATCTTTGAGCACACTTACAAGTAAGAAGAAGAATACTATTCAGACAAGCAGACAAACTTTACAAGTTCCATAATTTTTATTTTACTAAAAAGTAGTCACATTCAAAACATGCCTTTTTATTCTTTTTTTTCAGTAAAATAATATTTCCCAAGCAGAACTTGTTGCTTAGTAAAGTGAATGTATTGTAGACATTGCTCTGATTATGAGCAAATTTGTGCCAATAAAGTTGAATTGCTCTGCAAGACAGAGCAATTCAATCATCAGCTTCATTTTAAGATTAAGTGTAAATGTTCAGGTTTTGGGAACTCTATTATTAAAAAAAAGTCCTTCAAAGATGAGTCAGGAGACACTCTTTTAGAATGTTTATAATGCAGGTGTTTCTATTTAATATCAGTACAGTTCTTTGAACAGTCAGGAACTTCAATGGCCTTCTGTAGCATCTGCAAATAAATATTTCAAGTAACATACTGATGCATTGTTTTTTGCATATTTGAACAATTTATACGTTGGTTATTTTCTCAAACACTAGATCAGTGTGAGCAGATTTTGTGTAATCCTCATGCAGTAGGATCAGCATGAGGGAACATAGGCAGTCTTTGGATGCATAAGAGAGAACACTATAGTTAACTTTTTTGCCAGTAGTCTTTGGGTAGAAAAGCTTAATATAGATTCAGGTACCATTCTGCTTGCATGGCATAACAACCTTCACAAGACAGGACATCTAGGCTGTCTTGATACAACAAAGCCGACAATGAAGGCATGCCTGTCTTGACCACTGGCTTTCTAGAGAGTGGTGCAAATTTCTCTGTATATTAACCAGATATTTATGAGGCATCACAAGGTGCTTTCCAAAGTACACACAGAGCAATGCTGAATCTACCACAAACACTCTGTTCTGCTAATAGCTGCTGCAGAAATGCTGCTCAAATGCATGGGGCAGGAAGTGCACAGCCAACCAGAGCTATCTGGAATTTCAGAGTAAATATCAGATAGAGAGATTATAACTATATGCAGTGCAATTTGGCCAGGACATTGAAATTAACACATTCAGCTCTTCTGAAAAGCATTATGTGACTTTGAAAACAATGCAAGCAACTGGGATATGTTTCATATCTCATCCAAAAATAGTGTACTTCTCACACCACAAAGTTTCATGAAAACATATTGGAAAAATATGGGCTATCTCACAAGGTACCAGAGGTACCTAGTAGTATCACGACTTAAATAAAATTAGTTCTAGTTTGTACACGTGTGAAAGAAAAGAAAATTAGGTCTTGGGTTTCCTTGCTTTCCTCCTTGTGAGTGGCAACAGCCTCATTAAATCCTAGCTCATTTGCTAGGCATTTCCAGAGGAGATTTAAAAGTTGTGCCAAATGTTACAATTCGCATGTAGTCTGAGCTCAGGGACCCCAAGACTATTTTGTTTACAAGGATATAAAGTTTACTGTAATTTGAATCATGGCCACAGAGGGGAAGACGTGATTCTCTATTTCCCATATTCTGAACCGCCTTGATAATGTCTTAAATACTTTCCGGTTGCATTTGTTCCAACCATATTGTGTGAAATGGATTTTACTGTGTTTAATTGGAACTACGATGCCAATGCAAATGTAACATGACACATTGCCTTTGAAGATGTTTGAAAAGACTCTCTAGTTTGATTTATATTAACTATAAATTATCCTGAAAGCTATAGTACACTATAAATCTAGAAATATATAAATACCTTCTGATAATGCTCTGAATAAAGTAGCCAATTTGCCTTTACAGATTTAATGTAAGAGAAGACTTAATCTGAGTAATTTTTGTTCTTTCAGACAGGGATCTTTTTCAAAGTTTTAAGGTCTTTGTATGTAAAATATGTTAATTCTAGGAATATCTAAAGAATTGAGGGAATGAATCCTGTTGAAAGCTGGTGTTAGCAGGATATTTCACTCTCTAAAGACCACTTTGACATCTCAGCAAACAACGGTCTGTGTACATTTAGTTGGTGATTTAGGCTGAAAAACTAATTAAGGTTTGGTGGCTTTTTATTTCATTTAATAACCATGCCTAAAACTGATATTGAATTAATATTTTGAGTGAAGCTAAAAATATGTGTTTTTTCCACATTCTTATGAAATTAAAAACCACAGGGTATTTTAAACAAATCAGAGCAAGGGGAACAATGACCTGAACTTAGACTGTGGTTTCATCATCTGTAAACCCACTGAATAATCCAATAATACATATTTGATCCAGATCAGACAGCTACATCATATCAAACTAACCAGTATATGCATTATGGAGTTGTAATGCCGGTATTATGCTAGCTGTAGAAGGACAGATGATACATGATTTGGCATAAAGCTTGCTTTTTCAAAATTAATGCATCAAAATTTTGGATCATATTTAAAACAACAGGTCACAATACAACTGTTTAATATTTTGTATCAGGTGGCCGGAACATTTCCTAATATGAATACTAAGTGTTTAAAAACTGGTTTTACTGCCGTGATGACCAACACACAAAAACAGCAAAAAAAAATTGGACATCTGTAGTGGCCAAACCAACATCCAGCATTAGAAAGAGGGGACATGAGAAGCAGAACAACGACAGAGTGTAAGGGAGCTGAGTTCAGTGGCCTCATCTAGCTCTAAGGTCTCAAAAGATATATTCCTCACCTTTTTAGAAAGCCTTACTAGTCCTCTTGCCTTCTGCTCTTCAGGGTGAAATAATCTTTTCTTTTGAAGCTTTACAATTTTATATTAGAAACGTAAACCCACTGGATAGTCTGACAATTAGGGCAAGTATGTGGGACACTGGTGTTTCCAATCTTGTATTGGGGAATGCTTCAGCATCTAGGAAGAAACAAAGCATCTTTTTCAAGAAAGACTGACAGGCAGATTCCTTTCTTCTTTCCTTTTCCTTTTCCCCTTCCCTCTCCCCTCCCCTCCCCTCCCCTCCCCTCCCCTCCCCTCCTCTCCTCTCCTCTTCTCTCCTCTCCTCTCCTCTCCTCTCCT
>JBCJKH010070393.1:0-33057 GCA_039877255.1 Loriculus beryllinus
CCTCCTTACTAGCCAAGATGAAGTCTTCTCCGACAAATAATATCTGAATGCCATTTCTCCTCATTTCAAAGATTAATAAAAAGCCTCATTAAGTACAAGGTTCATTAAATAACTAAGATTTATGATGATACAGAACTGCTGTCCTGTTCCAGGTTAGTAAAATCCTGCTTTAATGTTTGCCATCTTATCAAATCGCCAAAAGATACACAGTCTGGGGAATCATCTGAGGGCTTCTTGCTCACATAACAGCTTCCATCTGGTGATACCATTAGAAACAAAATTACTACATATTAATGTTAGCACCAAACTAACTGAAAACTACATTTAAGTAGAAGATACTGGGGCTCTTCTCTTATATCAACTTAAAAATGAATTTACCTAGTCTGCTAAGTTTCTAAGAGAGGGGCCTCCTCCCTTCACTTACTACTATCAAAAAGACTAATAAGGATTCAATATTAGTATTAATAGAGAGTTTACAAAAGATGTGCACTCACTCACAATGCACTCACTGCTTGAATTTGTCAAACAATCATGTCTACATACTGCCTCTCAGATAAGCTGAGCTTCTTGCAATACTGTTTGTCAGAAAGTGCACGGGTAATCTGCACTGGGAAGGTGAGAAAGACAGGGCCCAACTCTGCCCTGAAGAAGGAAAAGAGGATAGAAAAGAAGCCCTTGCAGGCAAACCTGCATATCTGACAACCACTGCACTGCTGCTGAATTAGACTCTGCTAGCAGACAAGCCGTGTGTTGCGTGTATAAACTAGATTGTTGTAAATACAACCAGCCGCATGTTAGAGCACCTTTATAAACTAAGGACATATATGGAACATTACAGCCACTTTTCACCAGAAGATACGGGCCTGTTGCATATGTCAACCAGGCACTATTCAGCTTTTAGAAATAAATAATTCTTTATAATAATAAAATTACATAAATTAGGAAACAAAAAGTGAAAGAAAAAAATAAATACACCCCACCAGAACGTGGAGAACTATATGGGAATGACAACAAACATGCAATGCAAATTCATTTTAAATGAAGAAAAATTGAGGAGTGTAGTGACCAGCCATGGATTAGTCAGGCCCCTGCACACCCACCAATATCAAAAAAAGCCCCAAAGTAGAAGCAGGAATCAAAGAACAAGAGATGCAAAAACGGCCACCTACCCACCCCACATAAACAAAAGCGTACATACCAAAAGAATGAAGAACATAAAGAACACAAATGTAGTGAAATAAATTGGTCCCAAAATTCGATTAGCTTCTTCAACCTCTGTGAAGTTGAAGTCTCCCAAAATGATGCGGAACTGAGTAAATCTTGAAAAACAAAACACATCCAGGTGTTGAACAAAAACACTTTTGGAGCTGTGCATGAATTCTAAGACTATTTTACCATAACAGTGTGACTGATGGGCAGCAGAGAAGTCTGCATTACTGTAATACTTTGTCAGGCACTGCAATAGCCAATTCCTCAAACCTACCTCTAGGCATAACCAAACTCGCAGTCAGATGTCAGCAGAGCAAACCAGTGGTTACCATTGTGAAGCTTTAAGACTCACTCCTGTCCCTGTCCGATCCTTTCTGCCTCTTGCATGCAACCTCAATGCTCTCCATGTTGTCTGTACAGTGCCCCGGCAGGAAGAGCCTATTTCACTGCCATCCTATTTCAAGTTCCTTCACCTCTCTACAAAGAAGTTTTTGCAACACTGCCCCAGTGTAAGGGAGGAGGAGGAAATCAATAACTGAACATTACCCTCTTCAGAATCAAGTTATGTTGTACCAAATCAACTGATTACTGACCGTATATTTAAGTCCAATCTCTCTCTGGATTCCAGCAGATACTTACAAATTTACTATTTGGCTGTCTAAGATAGAATCTGTGAGTCAAAGAACTACACATGCTATCAGGAACACAGTGTTATTACACATACAACATTTCCATAAGCACTAGAAATATAAGTAAGCATATAATGATTCACCTGCTGAAGACAGAGTTATTGCTTTATCTAGGAATGTGACCAACTGTTATAAAACCCATGTCACTTCTACGAATCAAAGCTTGCCATTTTTGGCTCACTGATCAAACTATAGCACATTTTTAATCTCATAGGAAAGACAGTTTTTGAACTAAATGTTATTAAAAACATGCATCTGCTACTGGGTTACATCAACAGTGATATGTCTGCAGCTTATCTGTTTAGATAGATGTTACAGGATTTGTCTCATGAGACAACCGAATCTATTTACCAATGAACTGAGAAATTCTTAGCACTTTTGTACTCACATGCAGTCCTGGAAAGTGCTGAAGTCATCAATTTGAGAGCCAAAGACAAGATAGGCCAACTGAGCATATGCTAAGAAAATAATAAAAAACATAATAGCAAAGCCAACAACATCTTTGACGCAGCGAGACATGGTAGTGGATAACTGACTCATTGTTCTGTTGAAGTTAATGAATTTGAAAAGCTGTCAAAAGAAAACAAAACATAATAAAAAACACAACTGTAAAGACAAGGAAAACAACAATTTCTTAACACAATTGTTCTCCAGCCTTTTACATATTAGATGTCTTACTTAATTTGACAGGAGACGAAGTCAGATAATTTACATTTAGAAATACACTCCTTCCTAAAAAACACTGAGGCTTGAAATGAGAAGAAAATTCTGTGAGAATGACATTTCTTGTCTAGCTGTAGCATGTCGCTTTTTTTTCACTCCTGTATTTGTCAGCCAGGCTTCAAAGAAGTGTAACCAAAATGCTTCCTGTTTATTTTCAAAGAAGATGTTAGCTATGAAGTAGTAAAAAGGGAGAAAAGCAGATCTCACAGCTGACCTAGCTCTGAGCAGGTGGACAGAGACTCCTTGAGGCCCCTCCACCCTGCATTATTCTATTATTCTGCAGTTTACCATTACTTCCTATAATGAGCCACATTATTCCTTAAACCATGATGCAAAATAGACGCAGCTTTGTACCATAAAATGGTCAGAGACAGTTAACTTACTTGGTAAACTTAAGTATCAGTTTAGAGTATCATAGTGGAAATTCATTTATCATTGGTCTTGTATTTTCCTCTATTTATTAGTTCAGTAATTAAATGTTCCTCTGCAACGTTATACATACAGAGGACAGGAAATTAATATGGATTTGAAAAGAAATATCACTATAAAGGAAGCAGAAAACCAGAGAAATAAAGTAATACACCTAGTTTTCAAATTAATTGGACTAGCTTTACCAATCCTCTAATGATTTAGAAGCTTTGAATAGATAGAATTGGCACAGTTAAACCACACTAGGAAAAAGCAGTACCCAGTAAGTTACTGACTTATTAACTCAGGAATAGTAAAACCATTTCTTTACATTTCTGCTGTAATAAAGCACTAGCACTGAACACATCTTTGAGACTTAAGGCTGACTAAAACTTATGGCAAATGACAACCTTGCTTTCAGTCTGCAAGAAGTTACCCCTGTGATCTGACTTTCCTGTGTGCCCAATTTTATGAGAAACATAGAATCATATAATAGTTTGGAAGGAACCTATGGAAGCTCATCCAGTTCCAACCCCCCATGCCGTGGGCAGGCAGGCCTTCCACTACACCAGGTTGCTCAAAGCCCTGTCCAGCCTGGCCTTACATGACTAAATCTCAAATCATGTAACCACACAAAACTCAGAATACTGCTTACATTCTTATGTCAGAACAAGGATATACATCTTGGAGTTACCTTAATCCAGACAAAAAACACAGTGACAGCAGCTATGTTGTTGAATTGCATTTGCCAATATGCCAAAGGTTCAAAATTAGGGAAAGAGTTCTGATCTTCCAGCAGCTTCTTCAGGAGCATATCAACAGTTGATGTTCTGTAGATACTAATTCCTATAGCTGTCACAGAGAGCTGAATACAAAAGAAATGTACAAATTTACAAAAGGTGATTAGGGTTTTAAAACACTTGCCATGTATATAGAGTCGTAAAGTACATAATCCTAAAGTTAAACAATGTCCACCAGACCAGGTATAAACAAAGAGTTTTAAGCCTTTGTGTGAACTGAATTTTATATTTGCACTTGAATACACTTCACTGACTATAACAGTAAAGCATCTTACTCCTGCCCCTGCCATTAAATATAAGGAAGAGCACACAGTTCATGTAAACATGCCCCCGAACAGCCCTTCATTTAAAAAGCACTGTGATACAAGTATGATTTCTTTAGAGCACTGGCTTCAAGACTAAAATCTCTGATACATCCAAGCCTGAAGATATGAAACAAGAACGAGACTGATCTGTTTCAGTATTGCTTACTTTGTATTCTTTTGGCAGGCACAGCTTGACATAAATCCAGAGAGAATTATATGTGTATTTTTAAATCAAAGCTCATGATTTTCTGTTACACCAAGACTGTTGATGTGCAACGCTGTCCACTTAACCAAGAAAGCAGCCCTGACAGCTGCTAGAACTCCACAATTTGAGACACTTCTTCAAACTTGGTATTAGCTGCTGAGTATTTTAATACCATATTAAATCTCTATGTGGTTCTATACAAGCATATTCAAATCCCAGTCCCATTCCTCCAAACATAAATCACTGCTTTAAAGCAGCTGATTTTCTTACTTGAAAGCCACTGCAATAGTCAGAATCAGATCTGTAGAAGAGAAAGGTGAGCAAGTTTGTTATCCCCCATAATGACTATGCCATTATAGACAAAAAGGGTAAGGAAGCATACTGGAGAAATACTTCAATTTTTCACCAGGATGTGAAGGTTGAAACCAACAAAGAAAGAACAGGCAAGTTTGCAAAACACATCAACATTACAAAGCAGACTAAAATAGTCTTATTGAGATTGAATAGCCCATTAGACTGTAAATATCCTTCCTAATAATAGCCCTATCCCTTAAAGCAATCCTGAGTCATTAATGTCACTCACAAAGGGCATTTCAGAAAGTAATTTTAGCCTTATTATAAAGATTACTTACCACAATGATAAGAACATCAAGGCAATTCCAGATACTTCTGAAGTAGTGCAGTCTATGAATGTGAATTTCTAAAATCTCTTCCACCATGTAATAAAGAACAAAGAGACAAAATGCCATTTCACAGGCTGCCAGGAAAAAATCAAAAGTGGAGATGTAGTGAATCAGCCTCACTGGCTGAAACTGCCAAGACGTAACAAGGCCTCCAGTCGCTGGAAACTCCACTAACAACCTGCATCAAAACCCAGAAAAAATGGCAAAGAATAAAGATTTCATTTACACAGCACTGATGAAAAGCACAGCAAAAATACATAGGTTTATTTCCATAATTATTTAAAAAATGGAAACAGGCAAAAGCCCACATTTGATTCAGCAAAGACACTACACAGAACAGAAGGTGTAAACTTGACCACACTCAATTCTAACTAAAACACAAAGCATTTCAGGAACAATGAAATAAACAGAGAAAGAAAAACCTGTCTTCATCTGCATTTGTTTCATGGTGTTGAAAGACTGATGTTGTGTATCCACGTATTAATAAGTCAACTCTCTAGATAAGTTGCCCACAAGCTGCACCCAAGCGGCTGTAGCATCAGCAAAGCCAGAACTGTCTCTAGACAGTGAGTGGAGCTTCCATGTGGAGTCTCACTTCTTTGACGGGGGCATCCCATTTCAGATGTCCCTCTCCTCTATGCAAGACACACTTACCCATGTCCTGAAAACAAAGCAATCACAAGAAAACCCCAAGTCAACAACTGACACTGTGCAATTTGAACACTCTTACGGCTCCGTACATACCTCACAATGCAGAATAGGTTGATGTTTGCATTGTATACGGAGAAATCAATGAAAGCTGCTCTGGTCCCTCTGTCCAGCCACAGGTTCTTCTTAAGGCTAGCAATCTGCACAGCTGTCACTTCTCTGTTCCTTGAGAGGTCTTGGTAATAACCAGCTCCACTGTATGTGGCAATCAAGCCCCAGTGGCTGCTCCCATTCAAATCCTTCTCATTGGTGTATGTCCAACTAGTTCATAAGTAAACCAGAGCACATTAGTCTTTCCATTTGTAACTTACAATTAAGAATACACACACCACCAAAACCTGAGCAAAAAAACATATCAGTTACTTAAAACTGTTTAAATTTAAGAGGTACTTGTAGGAAGTTTTGATGTACACTGGAGAAAGATCTTACAAAGTTCCTTTGACTAACACAACAAAAAGAAGATAGAAAGATGGGTCACAAGTACATTAATTGCCAAACAGAAAATACATCTCTCCAGTCACACAGAATTTGTCCCAAGGGAAAGAAAGAAAATTCTTTTCCACCTCCAAAACCTTTCATGGTTAACTCACAATCTGTCCTCCAAGAGAGGCAGTGCTATTCCCATTTTTATCCAGGATAGACAACTCAGTGAAACCCACTGCAGTAATACAATCTGGAATTACAGAACAGGTGCTCACGAGTTGTAGTGCTGCACTCAGACCACAGTGTGTCTCCCATGCATAACAGTTAAAAATGGTACAATGGCAGTACCTCAACTCAAGTACGTAAGAGCACAGTGCCCTCCAAGTTTAGTAAGGTTTCTCCATGAGCAGAACTGGCAACTGCTCTTGTTTTACTGGGCTTTACAGACAGAACAGACAGAAAATGCAGAGTTGCCTCTGCCAAGTGACCTACTGTGTAATTCAGCATAACCCAGATCAGAAAAAAAAAAGCTATGTGAATACAAGAATACTACATACGCTGTTCCATTTCGAAGTCCAAAAGGAGCAGTATCTTCATTAGCTACAGAATAGACATCGTAACAGTCCTTGATTTCTTCCTTTAAATCTTCAGGTATTGAGCACGAACCATTTCTCACTTTCAGCTGCCGAATGCGAGGCACCCCTAAGAGCAGGTTCTCATAATAAATGAAGCTTTTGTTTTCTGCCATGGTTTTGTTGTTGTACCACATTTCCCAGTAGAGACCATCCAGCAAAGGGCCTTCTGTGAACTGGGGAATAAGACAGGATTTTAGTTTGCATGTTTCCATCAAGGCTTTTATAGATCTTCATTCCATGGATGTGTTAGAATTGCAGTTGTTAATTTTTCTGACATAAAGCCTTACCTGTCCTCCAAAGACATTCAATAACCTTGCCCTACCCTGGCCCTCCAGCACTGCCTGGGTTCTAAACTTTCACATGTTAAAGGCCAACTGTGTTCCACAGCTTTGACGCATAGATCTTCATGCACAACCACTACCATATTAGAAAAAAGATCCTGGTAGGTTAAATATACAGCACAAGCATATCACAGGAAAAGAGAGATAAAAACTTGGGCTTAGATTACCTTCCAGAAGTCGTCCATTGTGGACAAAGTTTTGAAATCAGTTTTCTCCATTTTTGATATAGGTGTTTCCAGGAAGAGCTGCGACATGACCCTTGTGTAATAATACATACTGGAACTCACTGTCCCATAAGTCACTGCAAAAGATTCAGTTAGGAATGAGAGGAAGCGGGTAGGGGAAAGATAAGAGGAAAAAAAAAGGAAAAGAAAAAAAAAAGTACCTTACTTTTGCTGTTGAAATTTTATAGATTTTGCACCAAAAAGTTTAAGCTTCAGAGCAAAACAAAATCCACAGCAAGCAGCATTTGTCTTTCAACTGTGAGTGAAGAACAGACTGACAAATGAGTTTAAAATACTCAGTTCTCCTTCCCACACCTCATTCTGTTATTAATGTTTCTACAAAACCTAACTTAAAGAAAAAAAACTGCATGATTCAGCAGCCTGAAGACTACCTTTTTAAGTGACTTGTACTACCCAAGGCATCATGGAGAGCTGGCACAGATGACATGAGACCCCAGGAAAACTATGCCCTGCTTGAACAGATAATAACAGTCAACCAGGATATTGCAGGGCATCGTGAATGACATTAGCTGCCTATGGTTGACAACGAAACTGCATCCAAGATATGCAGCACTTCTAAAATAATTTCCCCACAGAAAATACATGATGCTGTGTTACTCTTTTCCTGACACTGGGCAGAGCATTTGGCTGAGGATGGCCAGAGCATAAATTATAAAATGACATACAAAGACAAGATGGCTTTAGAGAATGGTCTCTGGCTCCAGTAACGTCACTGCTTATAAATACTTACAACCATTTTGTGACAAGAGACTCAGAAAGGCCTGAAAGATTAATTCTACACTGAACAATCTCCATCTGTTTTGACAATTTTATAGAAATATTTTGTCTTAAGGAAGAAAATGTGAAGAAGAACTATTTTTAACAGACTTCTGCTGTGCTCTCAGAGCCAGTCTACCAATATAGTTTTGCTTTTTCCTTTCCACTCCATGATTCTCTCTTACCTAAATAAAAACATCACCCCATTCTATCACAACTGATCATAAACAACAACTCAAGTGTCACTGACATTTCAGGCATCTAGAACAGAACTGCCCACACTAAAGACTGAATGCTTGAAACATACCAGCTTTCCAAAGACACACTAACTTAATGCATACAGATTGCTCTCCTAGTAACCAAATAAAACATCTATTTCACACTTTACAGTAAGTTCTATTTTGCATCAACTTTTAATTTTTGTGCAAATATATGAACATGCCTCATTTCAAGCTCCCAAGGCCAAAGGTGGCTGCTTTCAGAACTGTTACATTATACCATATCTATTATACATTGTATCAACTGTTCACAGCGCTGTGTGAGGCTTGTGATAAATCTTTATCTCTGCACCAGCATCACTAAGGTTCTTCACTCTGAGAAAACAACAGCAAACTCTGTTCAGGATACTTTCTTAAACTCCATTTAGGCCCAGGAATATCATTTGGTATGAGGCTGGTGATCCATCAGGCTCCGCACTTTTGTGCTAAGTCAGTATTTAGCAGAATCTGCTAATATTCAGTGCTGATTCTAGAGCACCTACTTTCAAGCAATCACCTACTTAAAAGCCAAAGAAAAAAGCAGGTTGAATGTTACCCTCTTCTGTGTTCTATAGTGTTACAATACTTCATATGATATCATAGACACCAAAACAAATAATGCACTTATATCATGAAAGTCTCCAGCTGTGATCCATATACACTTGAGTACATATAGATTACAGATGCGTTTAGAATGTCCAGCATCATGCAAACACAAATTATTAGGTATTTCTAAGTAGCTGGCATTATCTCTGCCTTTCCAGCAACAGTCAAGAACTTTTATTCTTAGAAAGATCTGTACATAAGCTTGGAGATAAATTCAAAACTCAGTGATTTAATTAACTTTTAGTCCCAGATGGTAACTCCTATTCTTCACATTTAACAGTTCTGTTCACTGATTTCAAAATGTGTAGCAGAACGACTACACTGCAGTGTGGTACTACATTAAAAAAATACTCCTTAAAAACAAAGAATATGAGCACCATGCTTAAAGGTTCAAAACTTGTTAAGCTACAGAAAGTTGCAGTATTTTAAATCTCAAGCAATAATCCATGTGCAGAAGAATTAATTCCCAGTATTTGCCTATACACCTGCCCGTTGATTCTTCTCCCACATCGCTGAAACAATCTTCATTCTGGAATTACAAACGGCAAGCAGTACAGAACTGGATACACATAATGCTGAATGATACTTACAGACACACAAGACCACAAGGAAAACCACGTATGTAACCAACTCCCGTAAAACACTTTTCAGGTATCGCTCTCTGCTGGTGTTGCTTTCTTCCATGAGTCTTGTCCCCCACAGACCTTAAAAGGAAAATATATATAATGATGCATACAGATGTCCACATAAGCAATGTGAAAGCTTATAAGTGGTTGTGAAAGCTTAACCTGTCATGTTTGCTCCAGGTTCTTCTATGGATTTTAAACCAATTTAAGCTCAAGCAAGAACTTCTTCCATTGACTGAATGGGGCCTGAGACAGTATTAGCTATTCATGAGATACCATAGTAATCCAGTAACAGCTCAGCAGAACTCTTAACAGATTCTGCTGAAGATTTGCCAGAAGTGCTGTCCCTTAAAGCCACATGGCAGGAAAACAAATACGAGTATACAGACACACAGAGTCATTATTCAAGAAATTATTTGTTTGGGGTTTTCTCTGTGGTTTGCTTGTTTTTTTAATATGAAGAGCATAGTTAGATGAATGAAAATGCATGATCAGTATTTAAATTTTATTAGGAGGCTTAACTAACTTTCTACCTGAAAAGGTATGTCCCTGCCCATGGCAGAGGGTTGGAACTATATGATCTTCAGGTCCTTTCCAACCCTAACTATTCTATAATTCTATGTCAGTCAAATGTATTTTTTACAGAACAAGCTGTAACCTTCCTCTCCTAGACAGGCAAGGCATGTCCAACAGAGACACAGGAGGGACCTTGGTAAGTATTTCTATATGATTTCTGTCTTTGCATATCAAAGGATTATCACAGAAACATTAAGTAGCAGCCTAAATGAGCAACTGCTGCCTAGCTGTCAAACTGGGCAACCACATTAGCTGAACTATTTCCTCCTGTTACTAGCTTCACATTCTCAAGAAGACAGTGTAAGAGAAGGTACTGAACTTGTGTGATCCCATCCAAAAGGGTTATGGAACAGCAAAAGGATCTTTTAAACATGGTCTCTAAAGGCAACAATCATCTGAAAACAGAAAGCAGTTAGCAACCATCATACTTATTTCCCATGCCTAATATAGGACAGAAAAAAAGCTGGGAACAGCTGCTGATGCATAGACCAGAACTGCTACCTTTAAGGAACTTCTCTTCATTTAAGCCTGAATAGAGCAAGGTGATTTGACCTTAGTTTATGGTGAAAGTATATACAAATAAAAATTCACTGTACAGAAGCGCATCAAACTTCCACTCTTTTCCTTTGCAGCTATTTTAAACAGCTGACCTTTTAAAATGTCCATATGTTCTCTATAGATGGAAATGAAGTAACCTCAAACTCCCTAGGAAAAAATCCTGGATTCATCAAACATACCACAGTAATTTTAAATCAAATGGAACAGCAACAAGGGATAACCAAAACACATTATAAACCTCACAAAGAATTGAGAGTTCAGTTGCTTTGCAACCGCTGCTGTAAGACTAGACAGACAAAGGGCTCATCTGCCTGCTGCAGAACCTCATTTGCTAACAAAGAGACAGGAGTAATGAAGCTCTTCCCCCTAACTGCAAATATGAGGTGTATTCAGGAAAAACAGTAAAATGTCAGATGATTTTAGGAGCTTTTCAGCTACTACATTTTTAAGTTGTGACCTAACCACAAAGTCAACCAGGAAACTTCTCTTGCATAGGCACAGCAAGCACTAATAGTCTAAGCATTAATTTATCTTCACATTCCTTTAGCAACTTACAACCTTCACTAGTGTCAGCCCCCAAAACAAGAGAGCCTTTTCAGAGCTGCTCTCTAAGTCTGGAAATTTACAGATAAAGACTGCAACTTTACTACACAGAATGCCAAATCCTCACCATTAGGTCATTCTTGGAGACAGAAACACAAACCCAAGAACATTTAGAGAGTCACATAATAAAGAACTCAACAAATAGAGCCTTTAGCACAGCGTTACGTTACACTAGCAACCCTCATAATAAAGGCAGGAAAACATTACGGAAGAGAGGAAGAAAAGGCTGGAACAGGCAGTGAACTAAACTGGCGAGGGACCCGAGTCCTGGCTGTCAGCACATTACTCACTAATAAGAAATGTGGTGAGCAAAAAGCTTGCAAGCTCAAATTCTGTCATTAGAATATTGTTAGGACACGGTCAGGAAGGAGCAGAAAGTTACATGTGAATAAAAGAACAAAACAAAACCCAGCACCAGAGATTATACAATGAATTTCATGTTAAATGAGCTCTGGATTTCCCTGTCAGCTACAAGCCACATTTTTAGAAGACACACACATTGCTCTCCTTTTGCATTATTAGAATATTGGTTTAGATGTATCAAGAACAGTGGTGGTAAGCAGTGCTGAATTTAAGTTGACATTCACTGCAAGCTCCAAACCCACTTAGTTTCTAGCCTCCACTAATTATTTTCAGTCCATTCCTTATGTAACTTTGCTATTCATCAACTTTTTGATAAAATATATCTACGCTTTATCAAACAAACCTGAAACTAACAATTCTCTCACACTCATTCTGTAGTCCAACAGGCTTACTCAAGGAGTATATGAACTCAGAAGAGCGCAAAAAATAACGATCAAATGCAAATAAAAAATAGATGAAATTTCAACTTACAATAAAGTCTAGCTCATTAGGTACGTGGGATTTCTGTTTATACATATATAAAGTGTTATATAAATATATAAACACACACATATAATGTGCCTGTACTTAAATATACACATAATCATAAAGCCAAGTTTATAAGGTACAGAGTGCATATAAAATAATTCAGACTTGTGTGAAAGTTAAGTTCTGAAAGCACCCAAGCCAAAATACAGATATCACTAATCTGCCTACACACAGATCCAGATGCTGGGGAAACAACGGGGCTAGGGGAAGGAGAGGAAAGTGACCATCAGGCAAAGATGCTTTGCCCCCAGATAACAATAAAATACAGTCTCAAATTCCTTAGTAAGGTATAGTCAGAGCCTACACTAGTTCAAGTCAGTAAAAATGTCATAATGCATTCTTTGTGAAAGTAACAATTAATGACTGACTGGAAATACCTGGTGCTTCCATTTAGCAATAATTAAGAAAACCTTTCAAGAAATATCCTGCATATGCTCCTTAGTATTGACACACAAGAGGACACAGTAGCACTGGGCGACCAAGTACAACTCTGAGGGGCAGACCTTTCCAGCTTGGCTCTGGAAATGGACTTTGCTCTTACCCATCAAAACTTTGCATGACCTTCTCCTTAACAGAACTGAATAGTCATCCCCTCCTCTCCTCTCAGCATCTGGGATGTCTGCTGAAGAAATCTACAAAACTAAGGGGGGCTAAAGCTAAAGCGTTAGAATCTGAAAAGAACCCACAAAGAGAAAAACCTAAGATACAGGTAGTCTGAAGTAGCTTTCTCTTCACTTAGGAACTCATGTTAGCTGTCTCCCCTGTAGCGGCAATTACCAAAAATCCCATCATCTTAATCCTCTCTGCGTTTTTATTTCACAACTGACAGCAAGAAAAGCGTAAACTGCCATTCAACATCCTTCAGTTCATGAGTGGCAATTTGTTTAGCCATGGTAACTCTTATCACTTTTGATATCCAAAGGATTAATCCCTCTGGTTGAATTCTGTCTAGTGAAATGGAATTTCATTAAATAAATCTATGCTAACTTCCCTTTAGTCATCTTGAAATAAAACTGAATACCAAGTATGCAACTTTCTAGTCTTCAAAGATGAAACATCAAAATAACTACTGAGTGTTCTTCCCAGTATTAAAACCTCTCTTATCCTTTAAGTGCCCTATATTAATTTCAGGCTTGAAATAAGCCCTTTCACTGTGTAGCCTGCAGCAATAGCATTCTTCAAAGAAGGTTAGTTACCTATGCAGCAGGCAAGTACAGCACCCTGCAGTACCTTCACAGCAATAAAGTCATACCTAGCCATTTACTGTGCCTATGAATTAATGGCAACATTCTCATGAAAAAGCCAGAAAAGAATCTGTCTACTACGGTAATGTTGGCTACACTTCCCTATAAACACAAAATGTAGGCAGGTCAGGAATCAACAGAAACTGTGGATAGTAACCGCAGGGATAAATCCACTCCTAACATTCCCAGAACATGAACCCAAGTCTTTTTCATTTTACAGCTAAAAATAGAATACTACCAGCGTATGCTGTCTCCAACAGCAAGAGGCAGCTTGGTCCATGGCCATTATTGAAAATATTGGTTTTCTTACACTGCAAGAATGTGTAACTTTGCACCATTCTCCACACATCGCACACGTGATTAATCGGCTCACACTCAGTAGTGTAAAACGAACCACACTAGTTGAAAGGATGCATAACGCTACCACGTCAAAGGTGGCTCTCATCTTTCAGAGCTCAAGCTATGGACATGTATCAGCTCCAAAGTGGTTAATCTAGCCCCAGATACATTGCTTTTAGGCAGCAGGGCAGGCCTGTCAGCACAGGTCCAAGTACCTTCTCTTGCAACATCTGCCTGATGCTGATGAAGGTTCATTCTGCCCAGCAGAGCATACCACTTCACCAAAAGCTGATTCCTCTTTGTTCTGCTGCTCTGTTCTGCTGCACAACTGAACAAGGTTGAAACAAGGTGAAAATACATACACAGTCTTAAAACAAACAAATAAAAAGCTAGAAAAAAGCATACTAAAAATAATCATCTTTCCTTCACCCTAAACCACCCCTAAGTGCAGATGAACTATAGGTGATTCAATAAATCATTTTACAAAACCTTTGTCAAAGTTACATTTCATGGGGGGGGGGGGGGATGGATGGATTTTCCTTCCACCTGCAAATACCCTGACCTTACACAAATCACATTTTATTAAGCTCTGCCTTCAGGTTCAAAATGGCTCAGAAACCAACACCAAGATCAGTCCTAGTGTGGATGATCTGTTTTGATCATTACTGCAGAAACCATGACGGAGATGAAACAGGAGTAACTCATGTCAGGTCATCATGAAACCACTCTCACCTCATGATCAAACACCACTATTTTTCACCGGAGTTAAAAGCATATACAGGAGGTTCCTTCTTGGCAACAACCAGTACAAAGGGAGCATCTGAAAAGTTCAACTTAGATAAGAATTTTCATGAAAGGACTTCACTTTCTCCATGCTAAGCAGCTCCTTTGCTGGGCATTTATGTATCTCAGTGACAGACTAAATTAATCACACCTCTGAAAACCCCAGAGCTGTGCCACTCCACGCATTACACATAAAACCATTCTACAACTGACATTTTTTCCCCAGCCATTCCAGTCTCTTTTTACGAAGAGACTTAGTGCACTGAACACTCTCCCAATAAAATTTGCTGAAAACATGCTATATTCCATAGTCTCTGTAAATCTGACTTGCATCCAAGTAAAACACTGCAATGATCAAGACAGGTTTGCTTTGGTGCAAGACTAAGGCAGAGAAATAATTATGGCAAATGATATCTGAATGCACATGAAAAACCAAAGTGAAGCATACAGGACACGCAACAGCCTAATTTACAAAGCCCTGCTTAAAATCAAGTTCATATTGACACTTCTGCTGATGCTGTGCCAACCAGTAACAGGACAATCACTTCAGAACACTCGCATTCTAGAAGAAACCTTATTTCCTAAATATGGGTTACCTTTCCTGCAGCTTTATAAAGATTTTGTCTGACACTTAACCAAATCCTACATTTAAAACCTTCACGATTTGATGCTGGCATTTTAAGCTTTTCTAAAAAAATAGCCAGGACTAAGACCTGGGAAGCAGAGCTCTAGGCTCCAGAGAAAAGCAAGGAGAAAGGGGTGTGTGCATTTGGGACGGGAGAGCGGGGGCATAACCAGGGCAGAGATGAGAATACACACAGGCATAAAGCGGGGACACAAATATGGATGCACTGACAGGAGATGGGAAAAGAATAGGGACAGAGGAAAAAGAGGACAGGCAGCAAAGGGGTGGGTGAAAGAAACGGCCCAAGGGACCACAAACAACCCACGAACGTTCCCCTCGGCGACAGTCCGCAGTAAAGGGCAGCCCAGCGAGACCCGGCGGCCCGCTCCGGCAGGAAGGGCCAAAGGCTCTCACCTCGCAGCCGCCGCGCCAGCCGCTTGGTCCAGGCCGCCCGGCGGGGCTCGGCGCTCTCGGGTGGTACCTGGTGGCGGCTCGGCCCCTCCGCTCCGCCGCGCCCCGCGGGGATCCGCCGCTGCCGCCGCCCGCCGCCGCCCGGGCCCGCCGCGCCGCTACCCAACGACGGCGAAGCGCCAGCGGCGGAGCTGCCCCACTCCACGTCCATCTCCAGCACTGGCCCCGCTGCCGTCGCTCCCTCCTCCTCCGGCTCGAAGCCCGGGTTATCCCGGCTCCAGGCCTGCCGCGAGCAGGCGGAGAGCGGCGGCGACGGCGGGCAGGAGCCGGCCCGCGCCGCCTCGCCCAGCCGCTCCAGCTCCAGCTGCTCCCTGCCGCGCCGGCAGCCCCCACCGCCCGCCATCGGCCCAGCACCACCGCCCGGGGCGGGGCACCGCCGCCTCCGCCCTTTCCCCGCCCGCCGGCGCCATCCCGGAAAGCCCGGGGTACGGAGGGAGATGTAGTTGCTCGGCCTCCTTCCCTCACGGGGGGCGCGGCCATTGGGCCGGGGAGCCCGAAGCCTTGGGGCGCTTCAGTGGAAGCGGTGAAGGGCCGGCACCAACACGCCGCTCACCCTCGGTAAAAGCTCCGCGGAGGGGTTTCATCTGCTTAATAAATAAAGTATCAGCTGTTTAATTTTAAGGAGAGGGGTTAAAACTCCTCACGCCGCCGGGGAGCTGCCCCCTGCCCCAACCCAGGAAACAGTAACGTAGCCCACAGCTCCGGGGTTGTGTGTGTTTATTTAAATCCAGTTACAGCAAAATACAGGCTGGCAGTACATACAGCAGCATGCACAGGGGTAACGCTCGGTCTGTGCGCCTGACAGCATCAGTCTCGCTTCCCCACACACCTGCAGCCAAGGGGAGGCCACCGGGTAAAAGAAGCTGCCCCAAACCCCAAAAGTCACCACGCGCTCTACATTTACAAAGGTTACTCGACACGAAGCTAACCCCCCCTCCTCTTAGGTAGGAATTGGAAGAGAAGGGAAACGTTGCCTTCCTTTAAAGAGTGACTTCGTTGTTCTCGATGCTGTGACGGTCTCCAGCATCCTCGACACTCTCCAACGTTTGGTTGCTGTTATCGTCAGGGATCTCGGCTGAAACGCGGACCTGGCTTTCCCTGCTTTCCATGCTGTGGTGGCTATCCTCTCTGACACCAGCCTTGCTATCATCGTCTGCCTCATGGCTATCGAACTTCTGCCGGCTGTCATTTTCCAGGCTCCGGTCACGCTGCTTGCTGTCCAGCTCGCTGCTGTCCTGCCCGTGGCTCTTGTCAGCCCATTCCCTGCTGATGTGTTTCACCAGGGAGCGGTGGGCAGCGGGATGCTCCTGGGAGAGCCCCACTTGCTGGCTGTCTGCATCCAGGGTGCTCTCATCCTCCTCGGTGGCATCATAGGCAATGAGCTGTGTTAGAGAACGAAACAGGGAAGAGCCATTGTCACCCCTGAGAAACTGACCTATCAACAGGTGCTGCCGTAGTGCACCAAAGCAAACTGCGTAGGGTGCTGGAGCACAAAAAGCCTGCACGATGCACCTCTGCCTGGAGACCCTGCGTTCTTTTATGGAGTTACATGAACCTTTCACGTAACAAGAAATTCCAATTTGAATTTGCCCTCAGATTTCATGTGTGCAAGTAGAGCATGATAATGCAAATGGTAGTATTGCATAGCTTGCAACAACGGGCTACACTCCTACCTCAGCACACCAACAGCCATCAGTAGGCCCTGATTTGGGATATCCAGAGAAAGGAAATACATTCCTTCACTTGTGCCTACCTTCTCCTCACCAATCCTTTTCAAAACTGACATGTCCATTTCAAAGGTTCACTATCCATTTTCCAAAATCTGGGTACCAATGCTCACCACTATTTACCTTCTTTGCAGCTTTACGGAGTTTGCTAGATTTCACCACCGAGGCTTTTGCCCTCATTCTGTAGGCCACACTGTCGCCTCTGCCAGCATTGTCTCCCCGGGTGAAGGGGAAAGGTGGGAATGGTGCAGTTACTGGAATGTCTGTGGGAAAACTTGTGACAACCTCATCAGATTCATCTGTGTCATTGGAATCATTATCATCATCATCATCATCATCCACATCTTCGTGGCTCTTGCTTGACACATCAGGGAACTGCTGGAAAACATTTATTATGCATCAGGCAAATGAACAGGTATGTGGGATGTGCAGACCGGTATCTGTCCTGCTCACCCAAAGCTTATGCAGTGTTTAGGAGCTATTCCCCTTATCCTCCCTGAAGCTCTGGGGGTTTTTTTTAGAGAGAGATGTTATCACAAGGACCATGACTGATTGAGGAAATGAGTGTTGCTACACACTGGCTGTCCTGCAGCATTCAACTGATGTTTTACTGTTCAGAATACTTACCTGTTCTGGGACATCCACGCTTTCCTCTGAAGAGTAGAGAGTCTGAAAACAACATAAAACTCATTATTAGCACACAAAGACATGTTCAGTAGAACTGATCAGTATGTTGAATATTCTTTAAGCACTTAATCCTAAATTGAAAGATGCTCTGCTTTCTCTTCCAGTCAGTTGCCTGTACCTGCTGAGGTGATGCCAGGTCATTCTGTGGCTGTTGCAGACTCTCCCAAGACTGAGAATTCACGTGGTGGTATCTGTGTGAGTGATGGCCCTTGGGGTCCTTCAAGAGAAAAAGAAAAGGGGGCTTAAATCCACAAAGAAGCATACAGGAGCAGGCAGAGCTGCCTGCATCACAGTCTCTGTTTTCAGGCAGATGTGACGTCTGCTATACATACTCCTGCACAGGATGAGCCCTCAGCAATTCACTGCAGTAGGAAGAGGACTCAAACAATATAATACAGCAGATGTGCATCTCCCACTGGCAGGATCTGGGGAACTTCAAATCTGTTTCCCTGACTCACTTTTACTGAGTGAAATTTGGAGCTATTTCTAATGACCATAGTTTCTTCCAATTCTCATGTCTTTTTCCCAAGAGTGATTTGTCTCTCACATCAAGAAGACTTGAAATTAAATACAGTAGCCAATTCTCCAAACAAAAAATTGATTTTACATGGATAGTAGCTAGCAGTGGAGTATAAATCAAACAGCTACATATAAGATTAATACAACTCACACAGCTCAAAAAAAAAAAAAATAAAAATAATGGGAATTGGGTTAAAGTCTTGGATTGGTATCTCCCAACACCAAATATTTTCATCTGATCCACACAAATGAATGTGGGTTATAATAATTGTGCCATGTTGCAGACCTTTTTGATTTTTAACTGACAGCTTTCACGTTTTTCATTAAGAGCAAAGGTTTCCAGTGCTGGTCCAGAGACTAACAGAAGCCCACAGCCAGGACGCCTAACATGGCAAAACTCTACTGAGGTTGGTGGCTCTCCTCTTTGGCTGCCTGAGGAGCTGGCTTATAACAGTTAGGTGAGGACAAGTTCTGCAAGCAGCTACAATCATAAAACAAGCATCAGGCAACGTGTATTAGAGGGAAAAAAAGTATAAAAAAGGATTTATTAAAGAAAATTAATAGAAAGACAAAAGGAGCTTACATATTTTTCTTCGGAGCTGGCAGAAATGGCGTGCTGCTTGGTTTTACTCACCTTCAAGGGAGAGAGGAAAAAAGCATTTGTCAGTATTAATTTCTTGCTAACATACAAATAAAATACACATGTGTTTGCTGATAGGCATTTGTGATTTACTTACTGGCCATGCAGCAGTGATGCTGATAAGGCATAAACACAGAACTGCCACCTTCATTGTGATATTTCACCTACAAAATATTTTGGAACAGTGAGTCAACAAGGTGAAAGACCACAGAAATACCATAGGTGTTTTCTCCCTTCTGGTGTACTTCACTGTTCTGAGACCAGGTCTCTGCTAAGGATTCAACCTGTGCATTGCTGATCTTTTTCCTCTGTCCTCCACCACCACCACCCCACACCCAGCTGGTTTTGTAATGACTTAGCAACTCAGAAGCTACAAGGATTTTAAAACCAGGTACTGGGAAGTGCTGAGCAGTGGTGAGAGTAGCTACAGAAGGTGAGGAGTCTCCTTCTGTCATCTACTGACTTGAACCGGCAAAGGAAAAGCTCTGTGAAAAACAAAGTGCTATGAAGATAGCTTTGGCTTATCTTTGTTCATTTATCATCATTTTGCCAGAAGAGACAGAACAAGACAAACTCAGCTTGGATTCTCTTTTCAGTTATTTTTAAACCTAGTTTTCAGAGTTATTAACTGGAGTTGCTGTGAGTAAACTCAGTCTATATGAACATAAACTACTTTTATTGATGGACTTTTATTTCCCCCTCCAGAAGTTTGAGCAGAATCACCTGTGTTTCCAAGCAAGAGATGAAGTGAAATATGGGCTCACATTGCAATTTTAACAATTTAATAAATGAGTGATTCATGCTGAAATTAGGAGAGTGCTGAGCTACAGTAAATTCTGGTGCTGACAGAGCAATTCCCAGGACAAGGAAAATCCCTGAGAAATTAAACTGATTTATTGATGAACAAGAGTCATTCAAAACTTCAGTAAATCATAGCAGGAAAGAAAGGCTACTAAGGGCACATTTAAGATACATTAGTAAGGCTGCTCCTGAGACAGGACATTTGATCACAGGTATTGCAATTTCAAGAGTTAGAGAAGGGTGTGTGTCCCAGCCATTCAGTAGCATGCAGCATAAGCTGCAAGCTTGCCAAGAGAAATAGGGGCACTGCCAGGCAGTGGTTACACAAGGAAGGAAGCTTTCTGTGTTCAAGTATCAGCTTTGAGCTGCCAGCACTTGATTCAGTGGCAAGGTTTTGAGTTATCTCCTTCCAACATCTATCAGCACTCAGGTTTAAATTGCTATTAAGTATAATACCTTCATTGCTAAAGCAACCTTGCTCCTATAAAAGCACACCTTTTTCCATAGAGGAACATTAAATATCCCTGACCAGTGGAGCAGTTTTCAAAGATCTCCTGCCCCATGCTTCCTTGACTAAAATTGCAGATAAAATGGCACATATCAGGTTAAAAGAGAAAAAAAAATTACCTTTTGTGGTGCTGGAGGAGTCAACTGCAACAAGAGCACTCTTGGTGATCCCAGCAGCAGCAGCTCCAGCCAGTTGGTTCCCAGCAGCTTGGACTTTCTCCCCTTGTCCCCTGTCTGCCTAACATCTCTGACCTCGGGGAATTTAAACCCTGTTCCAGGCACAGCCACCAATCCCCGTGAGGCGGAAACAAATGAGGTCATGAGGTTCCTAGCCGCGGTCCTGCCCACGTTCTCCTATGCTTCCTCTTTGGCTTTGTGGCTTTTGAAGCAAACAAAAACTGCTCTATGGTTAAAACATTACTTATGGGCAAGATCATTAACCAGCAGGTCTGTTGAATGCACAGCATTTGGTTGGTATCATGTAGAAGGACTTCAGGGAACATCTGTCCTCTTGTTAAAAGGCAGAGCCCAGTTTCCCTGAAACCTTTCATGCCCTGTTCTATAGGGGGTAGGAATATGTAATGTAGGAAAAAAAGAGATCTGAACATAAAATTCCCTCAAAAGGTGTTAATGCTTCCACAAAGTTGTAGACTTGCTCTCTAGCGTATACATGTTGCAAAGTGAATTGCGGAGACAGGGTGCAGACTTTTTGGTCTGACCTGAGTCTCTCAGGTGGTTTGGTTGAGTCATCTGTTACAGCTGCCTGCTGCACCAAACCTGCTCCCAAACCCTTTTCAGGGACTAGTTGCCAGATATTTTTCAAGGTAAAGAAAAGAAAAAGAGGTGGGGAAGGAAGCTGTAGCTCTAGTATGGGGAGTGCCATGTTAGTACTGGGAAGCAAAGGACTCCATGGGATGAAATTCCATGTCTACTGCAGGGCAGTGGATCAGCCCTGCTGATGGGCAACATCTGTTCTGGCAGTGCCTCACCTGAACGACCATAAAAACTATGGTTAGATTCTGCCTCATCTATGACGTGTCACAAGACGCTGAGACTCTCTTCCATTCAGTGTTTCTGTAAAATGACAGTGAGGTGTCATTCAAACACAGGGGAGCATGCCAAGCAGCCCTTCTAGATGTCAGAACATTTATAACTGTTTCAGAGCAGTTATATTCCTCCTCAGTTCTGATACCCAGCTAATGTTTGATGTCCTTCATCAAGGAGAAACAAAATAGACAGCTTGTTGTCCCAGCCCATGTTTCCAATTATCCTGTGGTTATTAATTCTTCTGTGACAATTTTAGAAACACCGTGAGAGACATACCCAAGTTAGCTTAACAACTGCCCATCACACAGATCTATCATAATTATATTTTTGAGCTGAGGCAAGCAACAGCTAGAAGTTTAACTTAGTCTGCTTAGTAGAGTATTCTAATACCCTAGAAGGAGAATTGGATAAAAATATAGTATATCATCACTAATTTTGCGTGTCCATAAACCCATGTATGCATCCACCTGAATGAGGACTATCCTAGCTCCTAGTTTTGAAGCTACATGAACATTATTATTTACTAACTCAGGAAAGACTTTTCAAACAAAAAAGCTTTCAATAACTAGGATTTCAGCAGCATGATCTGCAGATTTAGATAGCTTGTATCACCTCGTATTGTATCTGCAGTTCAGAGCTTCTGGAAACCAGACAGTTTACAGAAGCCATTCAATGCAGATGCAGGACTCAAACTGTAAATGTATGCTATCTGTAAGTTTTGGCTTGAGCACTATGTAGTAGCTCATACACCCAGATTATAATACATCACTATTACTTAGTAACTAAGACTGCTCCAAAAGGCCACTGTTTTTGACTCCAGGGAACCCCAAACCAGCCCCTTAGGTAGCCAAATACCTTTGATCCCAAAAACTGATACAAATGAGCAGTACAAATTGCAGCTCCCCTGACTGGTAAGAAAGAGCTCTTTCCCTCTGATGGAACTGACAGGAAACTGAGACAGAGAGAAGCTTGGTGGGTCACACCAATGAATGTGGAACTGGGTATGCTGGCTCATGCTTTCTTGTACATGCTCAAATTTTAAGTCTGCAGAACCCTACTTTCTCTAACAGCCATGCATCAAGAGACACAAAAACAAAAAACAAGGTTATACTGAAAGATCCCCTAGAGCTGTTGTTTGGCCAAAACAAGAGCCTTCCAGCACCTGCAATCTGCATAACGGCATATTATTGTCCATCAGACTTTCAGGAAAATACCTATTATGTCAGGACTTACAATCAACCTGTTTCACCAAGTTCAGCTGCTGATGGAGAGTCACGCTGATGGAGAGCTCAGGGCCATTAGAAACATAGTCTTACTGCAGTTTGTGAAGACCTTCCTGTACAGGTCAATTAGTATTGTGGCTTTTCAAGGCAAATGTTTTCCAAGTAGCTAGGAGGCTTGTCTCCCACCAGAGACACTATGTGACCTCCAGGGAGTTGGTTTTGGCAAGACAACTGGTATTTCCAATGTGCTGGGAGATGGCAGAGTTTCTGAGCGCTATTGCCAAAGCTATATGGTTGATTTTGTAAGAACTAAGGAATAACAGTGATGTTTTGCAGTAATCCAGAAGCAGGACGTGAAGCGACAGTTGTTACTAAATAGCTTCATTTTATGCAAGATCAGCTGGTACAGAGCTGTAGTAAATTTAGCATTTGCCTCATGCCTGTCATTATGTGGTTATTCATCTGTAAATCATTTTGCCTGACTGAGAAATCCTTTGCCTTGCTAGTGCTTCTCATCCTCTCAGAGATAAGGAACAAGCAGGGCAAAATGGGAGCAACTTTCACCTTTTTCACTTCGCACACTAAAATGCCTAATTCTGGAAAGAGCATTTGGCTGGCAGTGTAACAGTGGCACAGCAGAAGCAGTGCTCACGTTTGTACAAGTGGGAGTGTACATGATTTCACCTTTCAGGAGCTGTCAGAGTTTGTGCAGAGCACAACCATGACAGGCTGTATTTTGCTGCATGTAGGTGATATTTTCTAATTGGCTGTTTTGTCAAACAAAGTGTTTGGCCACAATTTCTTCCATCTTGGGCTGCGTTAGGAGCATGTGGTTAGGTTGCTGTTTCATCTAGTTAAAAAGCGCTATCCCTGCCTCCCTGTACAAACCTCCAACATATCCTCCAACTGATCCTGAGCTGAGACATCAGCACAATGCCTGGTGATATCTCTGGCTGGTGTAGGAAATCCCAGCCTGCCTGCAGTGACCTGTAATGCTCAGTCTTTGAGGAGAGCTGGCTTTCATTTAGATTTGTTCACCAAAAACCAAGTCCTGGGGGAGGTGAGAGCAGTATCTTCTTGGTAGCAAAGATTAAGACTGGAAAAAAGAGATTAATTCCTTCAGCCACATCAAGAATGCTATGAAGTAAAAGCTCAAAGAAACCCCAGCCTGGTAGTATTCTTAGAAACAACTGTTCTGCAACTAGAATGTCCCAGAGAAAAGCAGAGTTAGTAAATAGTGGTGCCTGTGGAAAACATGGAAAGTAAGCCTTCTTTGCATTGCTACCATAAAATGCTCCCAAAAAGTGCCTTGGAAACTCAACATGTCAATCAATGTAGCCCTTATATTTTCCCAATTAAAGCTTCAAAAGTGGGGAAAAGCTTTCATTCAGCAGTTATTAAGCTTCAAAAAAGTCTTCTGCCTCTTAAATGGTGTTTGTGTCCAGGCACAGGAGCACATTTGGTATGGACAAGGGATACAGGTGTCAGATCTGTTCACTCAAGAAATTACAGGAAATTTGCTCCTTACATGTGTGAGCAGGATAGAATCATATGGAATCATAGAATCGTTAGGGTTGGAAAGGACCTTAAGATCATCTAGTTCCAACCCCCCTGCCATAATCAGGGACACCTCACACTAAACCATGTCACCCAAGGCTCTGTCCAACCTGGCCTTGAATACCACCAGGGATGGAGCATTCACAACTTCCTTGGGCAGGACCCTATTGTACCAAATAAAACTTAAACTCTGTACAATATCAGCTACAACTTCAGTAACTTGTAAGAACACTTAAGACTATCTGTATATGATATTAGAAAATGGAGTGACATTGCTTGTCACACACCTTCACTTCTCAAAAGAACCTGTTTGGAAATGGCTTTCAAGCTGCATAAGATTCCTGGGCTAGTAGTAATTTGGTCATAAATTACATGATCTTAGGAGTTCTAGGCTTTCCACAAGTGGTGGCAAACATCACAGGGATCTTGCCAATAAAAGTTTATGCAAGTAAGTCCTTTTAGTTTGACTGCGTGGTGGGAGGGAGAGGGAGGAATAGGTATAACATAAGTGAGCTCAGTGCCATCATTTACTTCACAAAGTTTCAAATGCAACAATGACAGATTTGCAAATGTGTCTGAAGAGAATAAAAGTAATTGTTGTTGTCTTCCCCAGACTATTAATAAGATGTCACCTACATCCTTAAAGCTGACTCTCAGGCAGCTCAGAGAAGGCGCTTCCATGAGCTTACAAGATGTACTCATGATGGAATACAGACTGAGCCAAGCATGCATGGTAAGCAAGCAGCTGAGCCACTTGTCTCTCTCCAGCAATGGAGGGGTAGCACATTTATCAGAGACTAAGTTATATACAGATTACATGAAGGACTCACAATTTATAAGTTTTAATTCTCAGTATCTTTTGTGTATTTGTTAAGCTGTTGCTTTTTTCCAGTTACATCTCTTTATATGAAGCTTGAAGGAGACTACATTAATGGAAGTGGTAGAGGGTTTTTGTTAAGAAAACTATGGTAATGCTGTAATATAGGAAGTTCTGCACTTGGACTGTAATTTTAAACCCTTGGTGTTCTCAAAGAGATTTCCTATTTAAATTACTTAGTCCTCAGTTCCCATTAGCAGGTTGGAAATAGTTGTATATCACTTCCTTTCAGGAGTGCTGTGACAAGTTTATTAAAGAAAACAGGAGATTTTAATACTGTTTGTAGTAAGGCCTGAGTACTTGTGTAACATATAAGGAAATGATCCTTTCAGTAGAACATAGTTGCTAAAGGAATTATCTGAACAAACTCCTCATAAAGCTTCCCCATGGCACCCTTATTACTAGTTTCGTGACATTTTAAGGTAAGATTTTTATGTATTTGATTATTTGTGATAATGTAAATACTTGAAAAAGGGAAAATATATCCATTTCTGATATGATGTAATGTCTGCCAGTATCCTTGCCATAGCTTTCCTGAAACTAGAATTGTTGCTCCATTGCTAGCGAAGCATCCTTATGGATTTAAATGTTACATTTACCTTTATTAAAAATCCCTGGATGTTTCCAGGGTTCTATTTAACTGCAGAGTGTTCCAGTTGTGCAGAATGCCTCACAATCCCTGCTGACTGTCCTCTCTCTGATGAATTTCTGACCCTACATACCTCAGTCCCCATCATGCAGAACTCTTTAGAAAAATCTGACATGTAACAGAGAGAAGGCAGCATTGCATAAAAGTTGACTCATAATTAAAGTTCAACAGACTGATTTTGGGAGTTGTGGCTGCTTTTAAGCAGGAGGTCATAGAGTTTTAATAAGCAAGGAGCAAGTAGGATGATATGAGAACAGTACAAGTGGGATTTAACTGAATCTTGAGAACTTGCATTTCAAGCAGAGGTGGGATAGAGAAAGATGTGCTAAATAGAATCTGTCAATATGCTAAATAGAAGCTTTTTTTCCTTTTAATCTTACAGAGAGGCCCTGACTTCTATGAAGGGGTTCGAGCAGGTAAGCATGCACATCAGAAACGTTTCTCAAACTTAATAATATGCAAACTCACTGTTGCGTTGCTTCTGTGGAGGTTAAGAAAAGTGCATCCTGCAACAGCCCAGAGAAAACTTCCGAACTTGCTCCAGTTTTTACTTATTGGACTCCTGTATGGCCAAAAACTTACTATTTTTCCCAGAGTGTAACAGCCATGTTTCCTTTGTGTAATCTCAGTTTCCTAATGTTATTTATTCACCTTCTAATGCAGCACCATGAAAAGGTTTCACCAGTTCATTGGGAAACATCAAATACATTTTATGCTTGCAGTAATGAGTAGCTATGGGTATCATTTGTGTGTCCAGATTTAGTGTTGTTGCCACATAGCTGGTTCAACCTGCTGTAAGGTGGTGTAAGACTTGAAGAACATGGAAACTTGTTAGAACAGAGGCTACTCCCATGTCCAAAGTGTTATATGTAAACTTAAATATTTCAGCATGTTAAAGCATTGGACAAGGTAGCTAAGGGTACAAGTAGAGCAGTGGCTCAGGAAGTTCATCCAGGGGACAGACTTAGATTTTTGTCCTTGATTCTACTGCTGATTCACTACACAGTTTGTCAAACCCAATGTCACATCTGTTAGGAACTGTCATAATTATTTATGTACTGTACAGCAGGAGGTGAAACAATACACAAATACTTCTTTTCCTAGGAGATTAGAGTACAAGACATTTGGATGAGTAACACTTTGGGGTTGAGGGAATCTGACTTTGAATTCAAACTCAAGTATATATTATTACCTTCTTCTCTGTCTTGATAAAGTAGTTTAAAATACGCTTGAGTAATAGATATTAGTTTGCGTGTTCACTATTAGTAATACCGTATTGCAGCCTGTGGTGAGAGATGCAAAATTTGTTTGTAGAGCATGGAAAAGGTTTCTGATTTTAATCTTTAGTTCTTACTAGCAGAGAATGCTTTGAAGAATTTACCCCATTGTGTGGTAAATTCTGTTGAATTCTGTTCTGTTCTGTACTTTTGAGAAGTACATGGTTTTCATTGTGTTGATAATGGGGGCAAGGATATTTTACAAAGATCATTCCTAGGATATATTCTAAATCACCATATAAGCTTTTGAAGTGACAAACTCAAAGTCTGAGAGTCAGATGAACACCAAGCCAAATTCTCACTTGTAATGCCTAAGGTCATTAAACCGTATGGTGATGAAGTAGAGGACAAAAGCAAATCACTTGTCAGTATGTCCAGTAAATTACACAAACTGCTCATAAAGAAAGAAACTGCAAGAACAGCAGTTGGGAAAGATTCTCTTTTACACGGAATGATGTAGCAAAGGCTCAGCTATATCAGGAAAAAAAACAGACCAACATACCGAACATAATTTTTAATAGGAAGTAAGATTATTAAGACTTTAGTGAATCAACCAGTGAAAAAAAAAAATAAAAATAATGAATAAAATACTAGCTTTTTATTTATTAAAGCATTACATTCCAGGCATTTAAGAGCCAGCTTTTGACCCTGTCCACAGATGATCTAGCACAAAGTGAAGATATAATAATCAGATTTTAGTTTTCAAAGGTTGTTTTTCAGCAGCCATAGGTCAGGTTCTAATAACAGCTTTTATTTGCTTCAAACTGTAATTTTAATAGATATGCTAGGGAAATAGTTTGTTGAAAAGCTTTTTAAACCTATTTTGACCTGAGGTCAGTATTTCATTGTTCTTTCATCCAGTTTTCTTTCAGCCAGACTGAAAATAGGCTGGCAAGCAGTATTCCACTCTGATACTTGTGATTTGGGCTACTAAAGAAAAGCCAAACCTTCTAAAGCATAAACTATACAGATCATGTTTCAGCAACATTTTTCCATATAATGGTAAATGTCGTCTTTGAACACTTTAAGTATAAATTTTTCACTTTGATTTATAGGATAATACATAAATTAAGAAATGCATAGTTCTGCATAATTTCCAAGAACATCGGTTTTCTATTCTTACTGCATAAGCAAAGCAGTCTTTTTTAGTGTCAGTGCTCAAACACATCCAGGTGGACTACAATCTCAGCAGCCTGAGGGAACAAAAATCTGCTAAATTAGCCTAACTATTTGTGCAGGAATGTACAGTTCAAATGGAATTGTAAAGGCCTTCTACGTATTGCTGATCCTGCAAAGACGTTATTTCTGTATGGCTTCTGCCCTCCCTCCTGCAGTGCTAGCAGCTGGCAGATGTGAGCCTAACCCTGGACACACAAACCCCCTGCAGTCAGTGAGTAGGTAGAGAGATTACATTGCAACTAGTAGAATTTCAGGTACTTACAAATATCAGCGTTGTGACTGGGCTTAACCTGCCTTAGAAATCTTCAGCATTTTGGTTTTGTTCTTGTAGTGATCGATCTCAAGCCGGAGAAACACAGAATATACAGATATTAATACAGAAAGGAAGTATTTTCAAGATACTAGTAGAAAACAAATATTTTAACTCATATAATATTAAAGGCTTCATTGGAGAGAACATAAGTATTCACTCATCCAGCAAACTGGCCACAGATCCAGACAGAAGGGTTAATTTGAGTACACAGTAGTGCTATAGAGTGAAGAATTATCAGCAATTCCTACTGCATTTCAGAGTTGAAGCTGTAGCAGTATACACATGGACTTTTATTTTTTTTTCTTTTAAAACATCTCTAGTCAGTATTGACTTTTGTAGATGACCATTAGGATTATTTTGGCCAGACTGTGAACTTCAACTAAAGTTGAATAAAATCATTAGATAAGTCATACTCCAGTGGAATAAAGATACTTGATTCAGAACAGTTACATGTTTTGACCCTAACCAATCAATGGCTTCACGTGACAGTGTTTAACTTGTCAGATCATAACTTTTTACCAAGTTATCCAGGTGAGTGACCTAGTAAAATCACTCTTTTACAGCACATTTTTTTTTAAAAGAATTGCCCACATGGATTCTGCTCCCTGTAGAAGTACAGCTTTGATCTATATAGGGGTTTTCTTTTAAAAATTAGTTTTTATTTGTATCCTAGCAGTCCTTAGTCCTCTATTCGCAGTTAAATGGATGGAGGGCTCTGATTCCCCTTTCACTTTGGAGGTGCATGATAAAGGGTTGTGATGCTTGTTTGTCTTCAGCTATATTCAGAAATATTAATTAATGCAGCTGTTATTTGAATGGTATTTACTTTCTAGGCACTTTCCAAGTGTTGGTTATAGAGGGAAAAGTTAAAAAGACTTTTTGAAATCACTTGGGTTTTTTACCACAAACAGCCATAATGCCTGTCTGCCGATATGACACAATCTTTAGGTGGGCATTCCTTCCATTAAATCCAACTCCTTTGTATACTTCACATCCTAGATGGTTTTACTTTAGTCACCAAGCACAAAATCTGTTTAGAAAGACTTGACAACTTACCAAAACCACCAGCTGCTATTCTTCAAAATAGGTAGGCTCTGTAAGTATCTTCTGTCTGCATACCTTTAGAGCCATCCTACTCTTCATCAGAAAAATCAACCAACCAGACAGACCCTCCTGTTCTCAGCACGTTGAGTATTGAGAGGTGTTTCCTGCCCATCCTCCCTTGTATGCTGTGGGTGGTGTTGGTCAGGAGGTCTCCCAGGACCCACACAGCTACATCTCCTAATCAGTTGCCGATACCGCACATCTGAAGGGAATGTGTGTTGAGGGATGTTGGGTGCATCCTAGAAAGCCACAGTTACTATAGCTGTTCATTTTAAATTATAAAAAAAAAAAATCACATTTTTGAATAGCACCTCTGTGGGTTTTCTTGGAGCTGAAAAGGTGCTTGGAAAGATGCTCTGGAATTCCAGTCATACTGGTAGTTTTTATGCACAAATAAATTCTCTCTTGTCTTACCACTGTTTACTAGTGCAGCTGTTCTTGCTGACATGCCTTCAACATTCCTGCAGTACAAGGAATGCTTTTTGTACTTTCTTGCTATAAATGAAATTCATTCACTGATGATTTTGTCTTCAGTAATGTACCAGTACACATATAAAGTACACATACTAAGCTTATACAAATCTCCACAGTATAAATTTATATAGGTCTGCAGTATCTGTCCATACTTACAAATAAATATTCTTGTATTTGCCCACAAAGATACTCTGCTTTACTCTTTCCTCATTAGTTATTTCATTATCAGTTTATATGATGTGTTTAAATTAGCTTTGGGCATTAAACACCGCCTTTCAGTCATCTCCTATATTCTGCAATCAGATTTTGCAAAGATGTGAAAGCCCTTATCCAAAAGGAGAATCATGCATACTGTTTCCAGTTTCGCATGAAAAAGTCAGGCAAGAGTAGTAGGTCTAACAGAAGGCAGTAATTTGAGGTCTATTTTATCAAAGCTTGGGCTATTTCTGAAGTTACCCACTGTTCTTGTATCATCAGGCAACTCCCAGGTATGTCTCCAGGCAGATCACAACTCAAGAGTTTTTATTAAGTAGAAATGTGTATGTTACAAAAAATCTGTCTTCTTCACAACATGCTGATTTTTCTTCACTATGTATTCGCTGTAGTTATTTGTCTGGATGCAATCTAAAGTCATCTTAATTAGAGAAAGCTTACAAGTAACTTCTATGTTTTTGTACCCCACCTCAGTGCTGATTGACAGAGACCAATCCCCCAGATGGAAGCCAGCTGCTCTAGAAGAAGTCAGTGATGAGTTTGTGGACGATTGTTTTAAGCCATTGGGAAGCAATGATCTCAAGCTATAAAGATGAAGCCTATTGACTTAACATCTGCTTAAATCTATGGTATAAAAATTAATAGTAGTGTGATAAGGTTTGGTAAGACTCAGCGAGCCTGAGATTCGTAACTAATTTTTTGCATTCAGGAACATTCTCTTTTGTTATGCTGCCATAATGGCAAATAATCTCTGGTTAATAAAGGGAGAAGGCAAATTGTTATTTTTACTGCCTTATGCAATGATTAACATTTAATTTTTTGCATCAACTCTTGGTTTAGCAGGAACCTTTGGGGGACAGAGCAGACTTAAGGGATGACCCTAATAAACAAGAAGTTAGGAGACCTTTTGTAGTCATGGCTCTGTCACTGATCTGTTAAGTTTGGGTTGTGCCCCAGCTTATTATTGATACAATGAAAATAAAATACATGTAAAGCTTTAAAACAGAGCTACAAAGGAAAATGCAGGACATGAGAAATCCATGGTAAGTACCCTTTTAAATAAAGGGTCAGACTGACACATTAGTCTGAGAGAAATTGTTCTACTGATTTAACATTTGTCAGTATTCAGTTTTGCTATGTGATGTAGACATTGTTTCAAATGTCATAATATTATCAGAGCTTAGAGCACACTTCTGTTTGTTGTAAGAAAGACCTTTAAATAAAGCTATTAAGTTGAACTGCACAATTAGTTTTTCATGATTTAGAAAATAGCTAGTTTTTCCTGGTCTTACAGGGGTGAAGAAATAACTATCTCAGACCTTCCTCTGAACTCTAAGCATTGACGTTGGTGATTGTGGAATGATTTTAGTGGTAGAGATCAGTCCAGCCCTAACGCTGCAAGTGCCTGGAGTTTAAACCACTAGTCTGGGTGCCCATGAACATCCAATCTGCTGGGTGAAAAACCTGTGAAAAGTAAAGGGAATGCAGCAATATGTACTGAGGATCACAGACAGGGGAAAATACTAAATATCTGCTGTACATGGATTAGATAAATTTTTTAAGACAACGTATCTTAGTGGATGTATTTGTTGGGATCAACATGTTAGTATACATCCAAAAACCGGTTAAGATTGTTGTGTGTGCATTAAAGGTTGCTTGGTTCTGATACTAATAATACTTGGTTATATGACATAATCAGAGCTCCTTGATAAAAATATAATCTTTGGGAGGATTAATATTAATTTTTCCATAGTGTTTGCAACAATATATAACTATTAGTCTTTCTTCAACATTAAGAATGTATGGTTAATCAAATCACGTATCAGTATCTTTTCCTACTTGTTTCTACAGTTATAGGCAGGTCACAAAACCAAATTTTGGCGTCTGTGAAGGTGAACCACTGAGACTAAAGGAAGAAAACTTCTGTCCCAGTAACAATAACAAAAAAATTCTGTCAATAATCAGCACTGGAGAATCAAAAAGTCAGAGCTCCAGCACTAATATTACAGAGTTTTCAACATTGGGCAGTTATTATTGACAGTATGGGTGGGTCTACAATGGCTTAAGGCTCCTTCCTTCCTAGAAGCTGTTGCTTGCAAACAAAACCTGGGCAGTTCAGGCATCAGGGTGAACTACTAAAGTGACTTTCAAAGAACTAGAGGTGGGCAAAATGGAGAGCAAAAACATGAAAAAAATGGCACCTTGATTTGTCACTAGGTAAAACTGTCCAAATTTCACCTGCAAGTTAATCTTACCATGTATGTATCGGTTATGAGATAGTCCTTGAGCTTTGTTTCAAAAGTAGTTAAGATATTTCATTAATACTTTTAGGATAATTCTGAAAATAAGACTTGAATTTCTACTTCATTCTTATCTGTAAGAAATTTAAATCTTCCCTCCTTATTTTTTGAAATTTTTGTATGCTTTAAGTTCTTAAACAGTTGTAGAATCATAGAATCATAGAATCGTTAGGGTTGGAAAGGACCTTAAGATCATCCAGTTCCAACCCCCCTGCTATAGGCAGGGACACCTCACACTAAACCATGCCACCCAA
>JBCJKH010070396.1:0-18456 GCA_039877255.1 Loriculus beryllinus
AGCTTAAAAAAAGATAACAAATGGAAGACAAGCACTTGCCAGACCTGTTGGTCTGCCAGCATCTTGTCTCTTCTTCCTGTTGTTTTATAAAGCTTGAAGTTGAACTATTATAAGTATGTCTGAATATTTACAGAACATGTGTGAGCTGTTGCTGCCCTCTCTCAGTTACATGATTTGCTAAACCATGTGGAGTTGCTTAATTCAATGTTCTTAGCTCTTCTGTGGTGGCAGTGTCATCTCCTTGGAAGGAGAGGTCATTGAGTGTTTTATTGATTTGTCTTGTACCCTGGGAAAGTGCCGAGAACATTGCAAGCTGTTCACTTTTAGTTGTGCATCTGTAGCAAGCTTCAGAGATGTACAAAGATGTTGTAAATCTTAGGCACGCTTCTCTCAGTAGTGTCTGATAACAATCTTTTATATGAAATTGAAATAGTTATTGCCACAAGATACACTTCAGATCTAGAGACAAAAACATGCTTTTGAATGCTATGGGGAAATGATTCCCTCAAGTAGAGGAGCATCTCCCCTATGCTTTTAAGACATCAGGGAAGACTCTTATAAATTGAAGATTTTTGTAGCAGCTGTGGTCTTAGCCTCATTTTGAATTTTTTAATGAAGAGTCTAAGAGTCTTGTTAACTGTTATCCCTGCCTGCACACCTATTTCCTAGTCTGGCTTTAAAATGCAACAAGTAACAGTTGTAAACACTGTGTAATGTGAAAGCAGAGTAAGGCAGGATTAGCACTTCCACAGAGTAATAGCCTTTCACTAAAACTGTTGTTATAAATACCAAATGCTTCTTATTCTTTTGGCCTAAGCTTTCTTGTTCCTTAAGTGTGCATGCTATTTCCCAAAAGCAGTAACTTTCAAACATATGCAGATGGATATTTCTTTGTGTAGCTTAATTGTCAGGACTTACTGGGGAGAAAACAAAAACAAACTGCTGTATCACCTTGAAAGGCTTCAATGTCTTAGGCTTCATAATTCTGTCTTAGAATACTTAAATATCCTTAAATAAAAGAAAAAGATACTCAAAATCATGTAAAAGTATTTTTTTAAAGATAAAATTAGTCACTCAGGCTGTAAGTATTGCGTGAATGAACAATGGATTTGTACACTTAGTGAAAGTAAGATTTCTGTAAACAGCTTACTGGTAATCCTGTTTTAGGAAGAATCTATTGAAATTTACCTTTTTTTGTTACAGAATTTTGAGAATTAATTTTATTCTAGCATTGGGTTAGTTCTGTAAGAATATAATTTTTATTTTTTTTCCTTTTTGAAGAGTACAGTTCTATTTAATGCCACAAGATGGCATTTGATACAGGTTGTATTTGGGATCTAAGAAAGAAAAAGCTGAAATACTTCTGACAATTTTTCTGTATTGACTTCACAGCTATTAGAAAACCCCAGCGTATGAGATACTTGAATAGCACTCACTTTTTAGGAATTGCAAGTTGCCCTGATTTTTAAAATTATAAAAAGAGTATAGACAGTGTTTTTTATTTTTTTTTCCTATTCTGAGTATGTGTAATGAAAACTGAAAGGTATTCCTTGAACTCCAATAATTTAATGTGTCCATGACATTGGAATTGAATGTATGCAAGTTCCAGACAGTAATTGTGGTAGTTGGTAAAAAATAATTATTTTTACTGGATTCTGCAAACTATTTGCTATTTGAAATATGCTTTTTAGAAGTGAAACATTGTGGAAATCAGTTTCTCCTGCCCCTTTACAATGTTGTAAGAATGTGTTGCCTTCAGACACTAATTAGCAGGTAGGCTAACGACTTTTTTTCCCCTTGTTCGGAGCATGTTGGTGGTAACAGTGGTGCATTTCTTTAAATTTCAGGCTGTTCTTGAGCACCTTCACTCTAGCAGTTTCAGCTGGTGCAGTCCTGCTTCTACCTTTCTCAATAATCAGCAATGAGATCCTGCTTTCTTTTCCACAAAACTACTATATTCAGTGGTTAAATGGCTCACTAATTCATGGTTAGTACTCAGCATAATGTAATTAAACTGGATATCTTCATTATAAGTGCAAAGATATGCTCTTATTTTCAAACTAATAACTCTATTTTAACCTAAGATGCTAATTGAGTTTTAACATGTTATTGGCTGGTTTTGCTGCTGTGTGATTTATCACAAAAGTCTGTCTTAACTGTGTTGTGATTTTTTTGTTGTTGTTTTGTTTAAGAATTGTGCAGACTTCATAGGATTAAACCAAATTCACTGCTATAAATATTAGTGTGGAGTAAAAGCTACTAGAAGCTAACTTAAAAACACACTTTCCAAACTTCTTCCTCATATGTTAGTGAGTTTTGTAAGGCTGTCTTTATGATACATGTAAATTTACTCTCGAAATAAAAATTTGTTTCATGAAACTTACTAGCTCTGAGCAGTTAGGATTGGATAGTTAAACTGTTAATATGTATTTGTAAACAAAGAAAATAATGGAATATAAATGTATTGAGTGTGATAATGGCACAATAAAAATGAACTATTTCAAAGAAAAGATACAAGAAAAGAATATCACTCATACTTTCTGCAATGATGCCTTGATGTCTGGCAGTGAGTTTTGTATGCCTTCCAGTATTGGTTAACTTGCCTATAACTATGACATGTACAATGTATACTAATATTTGAAAATCATTTGGACACTTTCATGTTTCTAAGGGAAATAACTGATGGAGACAGGATACTGTAGATTTAGCTTGAGAAGGGAGATAGTACCTCTGCTATAAGAAATAATTTTATCTGGAACAAATAATTTGCAAGCTAATAGTGCTGTCCTTCTTCTGTATTCTCTCTGAAGAGAGAATACTTAGCCTTGGGAGGATTTTTCTCTGAAAAGTACACTTTTTGCTAAATACTTAATAATACAGAGAACTAATGAATTTCTTGATCCCTAACTTGCAAGAGTGTGGTGGTTGGTGTTTTTTTAATTTGTTTTAAACCCAGTGTGGGTAGGTGAAGACAGGAAGTAATGCGTATTGTCTGTCATCTTTCTGAAACTGTGCTTGAGTGTTTTTTGTGCTATCTGGATGGTAAAAGAATTTTTTTCTTTTAAACCCATGAATAAAGGAGGGTTGACTGGGGGTGTGACCCTGACCGGTGGTAGAGTAGTTTAACACCTGCAAAAAGTGAAGAAGGAAAACAGTAGAATAAATACATTAAATTTAAGAGAGTAGACTGTCCTCTTCTATTAAATGCTTATATGGGACTGATGCGTGGACCTCACTGGAGAATATCCTTAAGGCAAAGGATGCCAGGAGAGATGTTTACTTTCAAGGATAACCTTCAAGCATGATAATGTGTACCTTGGAGTGCAAGAAAATGAGCAGGTGTAGTAGGAGGTTGACTTGGCTTAATAAGGAACATGAGCTCCAAACCAAAAAGAAGGTGTACAGAAGGTAAAGTAGGGATGAACTGCCCAGGAGGAGTGTTGAAATATCACCTGGGTTAATATCCTGGTGTGAAATTAGGGAAGCCAGGGCACAGCTGGATTTGCTACTGGTGAGGGGTTTATATAGAGCCAGCTTCTTCTCTGGTGTGTACAGTGAGAGGCAAGAAGCAATGTTTGCAAGACACAAAGCAACAGTTCTTCACAGCAGGGATGGTTGAACACTGGAAAAGGTTGTCCAGAGAGCTTTAAATCGTTGGAAGTTTTTAAAACTCAGCTGGCTAAACCCCTAAGCAGCCTGATTGCACCTGCAATTTAGCTGTTTTAAGCAGCAGATCAGACTACATGACTACCGAGGTTCTTTCTAGTTGAGTTACTCCATGATCTGTTTTACCACACATCATGGGGGATTGCTAATTTGGTGTGACACACCATCTCTTACATGGAGAAAAACCAGCCCTGTGAGTTCTCATTTTTCACAAGGATTTGGCTGCTCAAATTTATGTTCTTTACTCCCAAATATGAAAAGAAATATTTATGGAAAATAAACCTTCCTTCTGTGTCTGAATTGACTTTGAAAAAACAACAATCAAATATTTTAGAGGGAGAAAAATTACATAATAACTGAAGAAATTTGCATTCTGTCAGTTGCTACAGCACTTGAGAAAACTTGGGTTAATTGGGAATTCGCTGGTAAAAGTAACTGTTGCATAGGAAGACCTTCAGATTTCCCAGTGACCATCATCTTCTGATTTTAATGAGACAGTCTTTTGAAAGTGCCACTTTGTGTGCACAGTATTACTTGTATTTCATAAGTCCAATAGTAAGGGGTAGCAAGGAAGTAAATTCAGCATCTTGTTGTTTCCAAGTTTGACTCAGTACTGCAAAGCTTATGCTAGGGGTAGACATAAATGAACTAACCCAAGATTCACCACAATTGCTGTGAAGACTTCAGAAACATCAGTGGATTTTGGATATGGTGACAGGTTTCTGCTACTGCAGCTTGGACAAAAATTAGTGTGCCTTATTTCAAAGCCTTACCTTAGGGTAGGGCTCCCTCATGTGGTCTTCACTGGGCTTGCACAATAGCACTGCGCTGCTCTGTAAAACACTGTTCCGTGTAGTGGCAGTACCTTTCTGAAGTTAGTTCTGCTCAAATTTTGATAGCTGATAGTTGTATCACAAGCAGTCAAGTCCAGAAAATATTAATATCTCCATAATACTGTCTAGCATAGTCTTTATGTACTGTTTGCAAGCTGCTTTGCAAATGTTATCAAATGGGAAGATTTGTGTTGCTTTCCAACACTTCAGTTTTGCCGGATTTATCAATTACAAAGGTAGTCTGAGGTACTTGAATGTAGTATTAAGGGTTTTTATATTGTAGACTGCTGCATTAGTTGTGGCATGTAGAATTATAGAAAATATATGACTCTAATTTTTGAAACTAGGCAGAAACCCCATATCTGTGTCTAGAACAAACACTCTCATTTAATGCGTGTTGAACTAAACCCAGAAATTCTTCTGACAGCTGCATGTTCACTTATGCTGTTGTTGGATACAACCAGCAGATGGGGGTAAAATGCAACAAAACTGCCAGGAGTAGAAAACCAACAAATTGCTGAGGGTCAGATCTGTTTGCCAGACTGAGAGATTGTTAATTTTTATGTTTTATTAACTTGTTTTATGGGGAATGTTCTTAGGTCACTGCAAATACAGGAAAAAAAAAAAGTAAAATATTCCAATAAGCTGCTTAAAGCTTTTACGTATGTTGATGTCTTCAAGTCTCTCTCATGTAACTTTATGATGCTGACTGCATCATATACATTGTGTAGTGTGAAATAATTTTTTTTCTGGGTCTATTTTAGTTTGACTTCTGAAATATCAAATTAGGATAAGACACACGTCAGGGGAAGAAGAGAGCTCTGTGTGTTCCTTACTTTGAAGAAAGTAGATGTGTATAGGAAGAGTACAGCACTGTCCTTACCTCCATAACTTTGCATGTATACTTTAGCCCTGTAATTTAATAGTCTGTAAATGCGGTTCCTATCAGCTGCTAATGTATAAATTTTTGGATTTCTTTGGAAAACACCCCAGATGGCACCGCTCTCCCCTCTGTTAAAATACTTTGCACATCCTGTGCAGCTCCTAAGTGCTGTTTTACATTGTAGATCTACATGTGATACAGCTGCTGAAATTAGGACACCCAGGTATTCGGCTTTGTGTTAGGTAGCCGAATGTACTATTTGTCCTCAGAGAAAATAGCTGAAATGAGACCCTTACCCCACCTTATAGTATTTCTACTCTGATTCTTTTTCTGGGAAAAAAGACACCCCAAAATCAAATCAAGCCAGCAGCCAAAACTAAACCAGACTATTTGAGTTAGTGTACCTCTAGTAAGCGCTGTTAATGACATTCTTGCTGATGTTGCTATGTGTGGATGTTTCTTGAATGGTAACTGGAGCTTCCTGGCTAAGCAAATTCAAAAGGAAAAATCCCCCTCTTTGTTAGCTGCAGTTTAGCTACCTTTAGGCAGTCTGTTTTCTTTAGCAAGTATTATATTTCACGCATCTTTTAGAGTTGTCTTGTTTTGTTTTCTTAAGCTTATTGAGCTAAATTTGTGTCCTGGTCCTGTTAATTGCTGAAGTAGATTTCTTACCTTCTCTTTCCTGCCTCCTCCCTCTGTTTTTATTTCTTGTTGAAGTTTAAATAATTTCCTTTAAAGATAAATGAAATAATATGGTGAAAGCATTTTTAAGGAGGTGTAGGTGAAGGTAGCTGCAAAGTATTTTACGTTTGGAGCTAAACACAGGAATTTCTCTCAATAATGAATTCCCCAGACATTCAGTAAATGTCTCTTCCTCGCCTATTCTTTTTAAAATGGATAATTTCAAAGAAGAAAATGAACAAGCCTATTCATGAGAAGAAAGAAATAAACAAAGCTGTTAGCTCAAATTTTCTTATCATGGAGGACGTTCTCTTCTGGATTTCAGGTGATACAATATAATCTTGTGTAATTGTGGAAATATGTGTATTTTGGGAAAAGTGGCCTTGTTTTCTCAACTATAAAGTAAAAGCTGTGTTTTCAGGATGCAGAGCATGTGACACTGGTTGAATCTGTTAGCTGCTAAATTGCAGGTAAGCTGCTGCTTTTAGAAGGGAGAAACACTGCATCCTGCACAACTTTTAATAGGATGATTGATGATGGGTTCATGTTTGGGCACCAGAAATTGTCTGTTCAGAAAGTGTTCATCTTAGATCTTAATAGAGCAGATACCCTTAATGGAGATCAGTTATCACTTCAGGTTGTTTTCTAAACCTTTTCCCTTCCTGCAGATCTCACATGTGTCTTACAGATGTCCTAATTTTAGTCACTTCTAGATTTTTCACCTAGATCACAGAATGGCTGAGTTTGGAAGGGACCTCTGGAAATAATCTAGTCTGACTGCCCTGCTCACAGCAGGGTCAGAGAAGGCTGCTCAAGGCAGTGCCCTTTTGGTTTCTGAGTATGTTGAAGTGTGCTGATTACAAAACCTCTATGAGCAAGTTGTTGCAGTGTTTGACTACATTCACAGTGGAAAAAGTTTGGGGTGTGTTTTGGTATGGATTTTTTCTGTTTGCTTGTTTGCTTGTTTGTTTGTTTTTTGTTTTTCCCCCTTCCCTCCCTCTCTCCCTCCACTCTCATGTTTCAGTAGTTTTTTCAGTTCATGCGTATTGTCTCTTCTCCATTCACTGGATACCACCGTGAGAAGTCCAACATTGGTTTCCTTTCCCCCTCTCTCATCAGATACTTATGTATGTTGTGTAAACCTCCCTGAGTCAACACTTTTCAAGGCTAACCAGTTCCAGCTTTCATAGCCTCTCCTTGAGTGACAGATGCTTCAATTCTTAATAATTTTCATGGTCATTTGTTGGACTTACTCCAGTATAACTTGCCTTGTATGGAGGAGCCCACAGCTGGATGCAGTTCTCCAGATTTGTGCTACTAGTACTAGTAGCTCTGCTACTGAGCAGAGAGGAAGGATCACTTCCCTCAAGCTGCTGGTTAACACTTCTCCTAATGCAGGCTAGGATGCTGTTCAGCTTCTCTGCAAGGGCACACTGCTGGCTTGTGTTCACCTCCTCTAAGGCCTTTCCTACAAGGCTGCTTTTGGGATGATTGGTCCCCAGTGTGCTGTCAGTCCATTTGTTCAGTTTGCTGAGGATAATCTGAGTGGCAGGCAACTGCTTCTTGCCATCTTGTATCTTCAGCAAAATTGCTGAGTATGCACCCTCTTCCATCATCCAGATTATGAGTGAAGAAGTTAAACCCAGTATTGACTCACTGGGATATACCACTGGTGGCTGGCTTCTAGCCTGACTTTGTCTTGCTGGTCATAACTGATTGAGCCCAGAAACTCAGCCAGCTTTCAGTGCAAATCAGAGTCCACTTACGTAGCGCATACTTTGTTAATTAGACTATGAGGGGATTAATGGGAGATGATGTTTAAAGCTTTTGATCCACAAAATCCACTGCTCTCCTCTTGCCCACTAAGCAGTTATCTTATCATGGAAGGCTGCTGTTGGTGTTACCATGGTGGTGGCATTTGTGTATTGCTTATGTGAAAATCTGTGATTTGTCTGAGTTTCTCTTGAAAAACTATGGAATTGAGTACACTGAATTTTGAGAGATTCACTGATAGTGGTAGAATATCTTTGTCCTAAAAACTCTGTAAATGGAAGTAGTCCACCTGAGCTTGCAGTCTGTCTCACAAGATTTCATATGTTTGCTGCTGTTCTAGTTTGGTATCCAATTTTTGTTTCAAGATCATTATACAAAGACATGAGTATTTCTCAGACCTATAAATAACTCTGTATTGTAAAACCCTGTCTTCTGTTAGAATTATATGCATACTACATTGTTGTATGTAAGGGGAGAAATGGGATATTTTTAACTTTTAAAGCTAAAAGTCTTACAAATTTTTTCTTGTTTGTTGCAGGCTTATGGAATCTTGCCTCTCTTTTTTCGAATTTATGTTTGTTTGTACTGATGCCCTTTGCCTTTTTTTTCTTGGAATCAGAAGGATTTGCTGGCTTAAAAAAGGTAGGAAAATGCTATTAAATACAAAGTAATTAAGGTACACATTAAATTTTTAGCTCTTGTTTCTGATGAAACTCTAAATTTGGGAAAATTTGGTGCTGGTGTGTGTATGCTTATGTGAATGAGTATATATGGGTGAATGCTTTTGCAGAAGCAGGTGAAGCAAGTATTTGGTGTGTGACTGTGGGTAAGCTTAGGGGAAAAATGAAGGTCCTTGAAAAGCCATTTATACTGAGATCAAGAAAGTGACTGAATTTGATTCTTTAATAACAAAATATTTTAATAAAAATTTATTTTTTGAGAAATTATTTTGCTGGGATGCTAAATGGAGAGAAGGTTCAATAAATACACTAGAAATAAAGTAACAAGAGAAAGCAATACAGGCTTCTTGCTAATGGGAAGGGTGGTTAAGTAACAGATGACCTAGAGAAAACAAGCTTGACTTGTGAATTTTAAACATTAACAAACATCCCCCAAAAGGTTCAAGTGTGGTCAGGATTAACAATAATATGTTAAGAAAACTGTCATAAATGGGTAGAGAATAACTAAAAACATTAAACCTAGTTGTATGTATTATACACATACGTATAAGAAGAGAGAGCTGAGTATTTCAGCAAGGTGTGGAATTTGTCAAAGTACTTTCTGAACAGTAAGATGATGACGATTATATTAATATGTTAACTAAAGAAGTATAATGAAAATTGCTATAATGGGAAAAACAGCAAAATGAATTTCAAATCATAAATATCAAATAAACTGTCTGGAGGCCAATTGTAGCACATTTTCATTAATCTTTATCATCCAAATGATTACACTTTTGTTTTTTTAATGATGGTGTGCTTAAGGGAATTCTACGCTCTTTAGATGACAGTTATTAGAAAGCAAAGGATCTCAAAGTGGTCTGAAATCAGGAAAATGAAACACATTAAAGATGAGTACAAAAGATGAGTCATTGGATCACATGTAACAAATCAACAAGGGGATGATTGTAGTGGGAAGGAAAACATAATTCCTGGTTGCACTGAAAGGAATTGACATTGAGGCAATGAAGTTGCCATTTTTGTTCTTGGGAGAACTGGGAAAAACTCAGCCATAGTAAATATGAGTACTACATTCAATTTGGGATTTTAAGGTTCACGTGGATACTTAGAGAGAAAACAGAGGACAGCAACAGCAAAGGTAGATACTTGGAGAGTACAGCATGAAGGGAAATGTTAATTCAGAGAATGTGAGGAAAAAACCCCAGATTTTACTCTATAACTGAAGTTACTGAGAGGTTACATAGACTGAGCAATACATCTCTGTCAGTGGAACCGTGGGACCTGACCAAGACAGCGTGTCGCTACTGGGTTGGTGCAGCCCTTTCTGAGCTGTTGGTGCTACCTCAGTTTTACTTTGTATTGACCCAATTGTAGGAGTGTATGTTACTTCAATTACAACTTTGGATGGCCAAACTAGTAGGTTCACCTTCAAATGAGTTTGGTGATGGTCTGCTATGTTTAACTCCATTTATCCGTTTCGGCTGGAAAACGCTCTGCATTTTCTATCTCTTCAGGTAGCCAGAGGGTTAAGAGAACTTTTAGCAACTCATTTTGGCCTGTTAGTTTTTGGGTGGAGATGGCTACATTTTCCTTTTGACTCCAAGTATCTAGCCACAGCTAATGTGTATCTTTTCTTCTAAAAAGAAGTAAACTAACTGGTTTTTAGTGGGATTGGTCTCTGGCAGTTCAACTAAAACCAAAGATTTTTTCCATTGGTGTATCGTGTATGGTACTGCTGGTATGTCCCCTTGACTTGCAGATTTCTGCTGGCTCCAACCAGCAGATGCATCATCTATCTCAGCTGCATTAAACTTGCACTTCATATAAAACTTCAGTTACAGTGTAACTTCTAAACTTATGATACTGGCTATCAGTAAACCCTATTCAAGATAAATAGGATCACCATTACATATTTGCACTTAGAAGCATTTGTGACTCTAGATGAGATAGAACCATAATCTGTCTGCAGATATTTGTTTAGTTTTTGTTTTGTTACTTTGCTTTCATCTGGATGTTTTTGGTATGTCTCAAAAGCCAGGTCTGATTCTTAGTACAAATACAGCCTTTGTCCAATGTCTGTTCTACCTGGCTGCTCTGTTTAAAAGTATACAAAATGAGTGCAGACATCCTGGATTGTTTTACCAGCTTTGAGTGAGCCCTAAGGCTGCTGGTGAAGATGTAGGAATTGTAGTCTGCTTAATATGAACATACTGTGTCTTTGGTCACTTTTCTTAGAAAGTAGCAAATGTCACTTCTGGGCTAAGTTGATAATTAAAATAGAGTTTGCTGTTGATTTCCAATTTTGATGCAGATAAATGATTCTACTTGCAAGAAGTACTTTTTGTATATAGTTTAAAGAAATACATCACGCAGTAGGGTGATTAGAATCTGGGAAAATTTATGGTTACTTGAATTTGGGATTACATGTAAGCTTTTCCGTTCTAGAATCTGTGACGGGTACTTCCTATCTTTGCTTTCCTTAAGTTTATTTGCATATTTCTTTTCAGAGAAGACTTTGAGACCATGATTACTCTGTAGAATTCTGGTACTTGTGCAATATAATCAAACCCAAAATAATTTGTAAAAGTTTCATTTTTTTTTAAATGTCATATTGTCTTTTATCACCTCAGAGTAATGGGCCAAAGAGATTCAACATCATTCAACTACTACTGTTAACTGGCAAAATCAGATTTTAGTGATCTCAATTTAAAATAACATCTTGTACATTTGGCAAAAACTTTTGTCCATAAAGAGAAGAGCAATCTACTGTAAATGTGAAGACATTCATTAAGGAGGCTTGGCACAGGATGTATAATCTTTAATCTTTCAGTTAGGAGTTGGGTGCAAGGAGTAGGGAAAGCAATTGATTCTAGATACTCAGCTCAGCTCAAAATTTGGGTAAAAAGACTGTTCCTGTGGAAGCTTTTATGTATGTTGTCTTGAACTTGTCATAGAATTACCTTTATTAGCATGAATAAATAGGTTACTTGAGATGTAGGTGTGCACAGTCAGGATGTCTATTTGAAGGCGTTCATGTAAGAATTAGTTGTTCAATTTTAATACAAGTTCTGAAAATGAATGATTAAAGGAAGTTCAATTCTGAAATTAAATGTTTGGGGTTTCTTACTTCATTTTTTCAATAGATTTTTGTTCTGCTTATATTGCAGCAGTAGTATTAGTCATTATCACATGCACCTAGCTTCCAAAGTATTTAGCTATCTGAGTGCTTATCATAGGTTATGCTATGGAAGTTGATTTTATATATTCACTGTAATGTGACCATTTTTGGGGTTATGATATTTCATCTAGCTCAGAGGTTGCTATTACAAGCTTTGTGTCTTCTCTTTCCATGTTCTTGTAAGGAAGTATTGCCCCTTCACTATTTTAAGTTTCATGAATCAGAATGGGTTTGATTAACCATTTTCCAACTTACTATGGCTTATTTTCTTGGTTGCCGGTTTACTTTCTTAATGGCACATGGCCCCTCTTGTAGACTCTTTTGATTCCCCAGGGCAACAGCTTAAAGCAACCAATGACTTGCATATTGTGCAGAGGAGAGAAATACAGAAATTAGGTACTCGCTGTGGAGTGATGTAGTGTTGTACCAAAAATCAAACTGATTCTCTGCATAGTTTTTAATGAAAAGCACTGTGTTAATTCCAGAAGGGCATATTGGGTCTAAGGGGGTTGACCATGCCCTTTTAAAGAGCTTAAGTGCTCTTCTTTGTTACAAGTTAAGTCTGCAATTGCCATTAAATAGAACTACTGTTATCAGGAAAATAATTACAAAAGCGACATTGGAGGTGTGTAATACATTTGTGTATATGTATATCTTTATGTAAATATATGTACGTGCTATGTGTGAATTTATGCACACACTTATTTTCATGCACACATGTGAACTGGGCTTTTCAAGACTGCTGAGCTAGTTTGAAGTCACTGTGATGTATTTCACCTTACCTGATGTTGTTAACTGAGCTATTGAAGTACCTGAAGTAACTTTAATCTCCTGCATCAGAATTAAAACTTTTTTATGTTTTTATATTCTTCTTGTCTTCTTTTGTAGAGTCTGAGCATAAAGTTATATTTCTTGTTTAGATACTCTTTCAGTCTTTGCTACTGGCCTGCTCAAATTCTGTAGTACAATTACAAAACAAAGGTGTCAACCATGTTTGTTAATGTCAGAATTAGTCTCATTCTTTACCATCCTCCCCAAAAAGGGAAACTGTGGTATTTGCAGATGAGCATCTGTAGTTTAGAGTGCTGATGTTTTCATGTCTGGTAACTGCACAGAAAATTACATGTGTGCTGCTGTGTGAAGGAGACAAGCATTTTTGAGGACATAATTGCTGTACCTTTTCCTGACCTTTAAAATACGCTTTCTCTTGATGTAACTTTAACTGAAATTTGTATTTTTTTTGAAGTTGACAAAGATGAAGATATTTAAGAGTAATTTCCTTGTAAGAAAATACAAACGGTGCAATTTACTGTTGTAAGGAACTGGAATAACTGGGTATTGCGTAATCACGAGTGTAGAGTTTTAAAAAGGCTTTATGAAGTATTTTACCTTAATACTGATCTTTGAACTCGAAGTCATGGCATAAACTTTAACATGAGGGACAGCAACATCCTGACCAATTATCCAAATTATCCAGACATCCCAAAATGTTCAGAACACAACACACAGAGTCTGGATTAAGAGGTTAACTCCTGGAACATCAAAAGAAGTGCATGATAATAAAAACAAATAGTACAAAAATTTGAGGTAACTTCCTTGCTTAATTAATTAGGTAAACCAGGTGGAAGCGAAGAGGCCAGAGCTGGTGCTCAGAATGTCTATAAAGCTGAGCAACATGACAGCACAATGGAGGAGGAACAAAGATTTTTTTAATATACTTCTATCCTGTGTCACAGTTTGAAATTGTCCTGGTTTATGTCCCTTTTGGCAAACTTACATAAAAGTGACCCTGTACTGTATTTTATGACCAGATGACTTTTTTTTTCCCAGTGGCTAATTTGTATCAGACCCCCATCTTAGAGACTCAGAAATGATTAGGAAGTCCAAGCCAGTTTGTCTCAATGAGCTTTCATTGCATGCTTTCATTATTTTTGCTCGGTTTTGCCACTGATCATCCATAAATTGTTGGAAATGAGTGATTAAGGAAGTGCTGCTTAGTGTTAGTGGCACATGCACGTTCTTGGTATGTTTTTTGTGGGTGAGAGGAAATCGTGTACTGCACAAACAAAAAGGAAAACTCCTGCTGGGAACCTTTCAAGGAAATTTAACTTGCATAATGTTTTGATCTTGGTGTTTATTACAGAAAATAAGAGTAATATTTCACCAGCTATTGTTATGTGTCAGCTAGTCTCTCCATCTGCTTGCCTTTTCTTGATATCGCTTCCCAAAATCTCATTGAGTTTATTTTAATAAAAGCACCACTTAAAAATATAACAGTTTATTCATACACTTAAAGCAGGTGAGGTGGGCCAGTGTTCAGAGCAGTTTATTGCATAGTGCTTGCTACTGTATAAAGATTTGGCTGTCATGACAGCAAAGTCCTGCCTGTGTTAGCAGTTGCAGCTTAGTCCATACAAGTAAAACATGGTGTGTAGGTTCCCTTCCAAGTAATGAAATAGTAATTTCTGCTGTTAAAAGGCAGATTTCTTCCTTTCCCCTCTTTTATTGGACCATGGCTTTTAAGAATGTGTTTTGTAATTAAAACTACTTATTTGGGGATGGAGTAAAATGCTGAAGAATTGCAAAAATAGTTACTAGCAATTTTTTGAAACTACTACTCAATGTTTCGGTTAATTTGATCCACTCTGTGTTTGTCAGTAGCAGTGGCTTTTCCTAGTCATGTTACTACAGACCAAGTCTGAACTAAGATTAAGTTTCTAATGTGGTGTTGCAGTGCATTGTACTTGCAAACTCTAGCTAACTAAGTAATAAACATAAATGAAAAGTGAACCTGTTGCTTTTTCCTTTTTTGGTGGTATGGAAAATCTTTTTTTCTGTATTTTTGCACATAAAAAGCTGTACTCCCCTGTTCTACTCCGTGTACCGGTAGAACTCTGGAACAGCTATAGGTGTAGAGCAAGTCAAAATTGATTTTCAGTATGTGATGAAGCCAATGCAGGTAGAATGTCCAAAGTTTGTTCTGAACTGAAGTCCTTGGACTGAAATTTAGTTGCATTTAGAAACTTTTTTCCTGATTCCAAGCAGTATTCCATGAAAAGCAGTTGTTCCTGTAATACAGAATACTGGGGAAGATGGCTTGGAAATCCTTTCTAGTATGAGATTATGTCTGATTAAAAGCAATTTTCTAAATTTGGCTTAATTTTTCTGGAAAAATGATTTGCATAGTGCAAGAGTTGTGAATTGTGTTAGGAAACAACTGTGTTTAATGCTTGCATGTACCTCAAACTGCAGTACCCATGGGCCACTGTCTGTAATAGCTCACCAAATAGTTTTGAGGTACCCTGTTAACAGTGTATGTTTATTTGTCATTTAAGGTCATATTTATTTGTCTATAAAATCATGCAGCATGAACTGAGACTTTAGTGCTCTGATCTCCATGAAATGTTTACTAGTAACTGAATTATTGTATATTATATTACAAGCCATTTACTCATTCTGTTAGTAATACCAGAGACAAAAGTTGTTTAATCAGTCACATCAAAGGCAGCTGTTTGGTTTTGTTTTTTTGACATAAGCTGACATCTTAAGTTTAGATATGAAGTTCTGTAAACAGGAGTAATTGAAAATGACACTACTTAACATTTATTAGACTTTTCTTGTTGTTTAGAAGCATATCCTGATTATTCTGGTATTCAGATACCTCAAGTAGCTTGATCAGGATTTTTCCGTCTCCCTATTAAAATGAAAGCATACTTAACTGACAGTTATACAAACCCATAACATGATCTGTAAGATGTAAGGTACACAGTTAAGGGCTATATTTTAAATGGTAAGTCTTGCACTGAGTGGTGCACATCTTAACTTTTTGTATGCTTTCTTCTACCATTGAAGTCTCAGAAATAGCATGTGTGCGGCTATATGTAGTGTGTTTATAATTTGTAGTATAGGGGACAGGCACTTTTAATACTATATTTGAGAATGGCAGGAAATGGAAGCTGAGAACATTTAGCTTACTTGTTAGCAGGTCACATTGACAAGTGTCTACATTAAACTCCGAAAATATGTTAAAATTATAGCTTACAGTGCCAGGTCATTTATTTGCAGTTCTGCAGAGCAAAAAAAATTAATCTTACTGTACAGGTACATTTCAGCAAATTAGTCTGAAAAGAGTTATGAGAGCTGCTTTTGAGTACCTGTGATTGGAATATGTAATTATACTGTAGATTAGTATGAGATGAAAATGCGTTTGTCTGTAAACATTGTGCAGGGATGTCTGTTTTTCTGTCCTTTCACAATGACTGTAAGACCAAGTTAAAGACAATAAAGAACATGAAAATTGCTGCAGATAGGTCAAGAAGTTGGTAATGTTGGTTGTATTAGTTTTTGTATTGCAAAGCTTAGACTTCAGCATGCTTTTTAGTTTTGTTGGTTTTTTTTTTTGGTGCCTATAGACATTCAGGAATAACAGCTGTACAGCACAGGTAAATAACATGAACGTGTACTTAAGCTTAGGCCCATGTCATGTTTCAATGAAAGCAAGATAAAGTGAAATTCAAGAATCAGTGGCTAGGAGAGAGAAACTTGTGACTGTTGAGGAATAATGGCTTAATGTTAATTTGTTTTTGTAGGTATATAAAATCTTTTATAAGGTTTTATAAGATGCATTGCTTCAGTCAATTGTGGATGTTTTAAGCAAAATCTGTCCCTTTTTGTTTTACCATAAGGAGATCTATGGTTTGTTGAATACATGTAACAGTTCTGTATCTGGGGACGGCTGAGGAGGAAATAAGTGAATGTTAGTTGTTGCACACATTGGATCAAGATGTCATGAGATGTGATCTGTGCTCCGTTTCATTGAAGTAGTTAAATGTCAGTTGGTTGCTTCCATAAATTAGAATGTACTTCTTTTAAAGAGGTCTCAGTGTAACTTACAAAAAAATAGGCTAACAGGAGATACGCTAATAGTATAGCTTGTTTGGCATATCTTTTCTGCACTACTTGCCTCACTGCGACTTCCATTAGCTGAGCAATGATTCAACTATTCTGCAATAGTTTACGGGTTTGAGTTTATAATTACTTTTTTTGACCACGTCTTTAATATCGATAGAAAAACAAAATGTGTCAGGTTAGTCTGTGATCTTGCAACACTTTCATATACTTGAGTTAAAGAAATTAGTAGAGGAGTAAGATGAAATAAGGATTGTTAGTAATACTGGGGTAAAAATACTGGACAAAGAAAATCCCAGGCATGCTTAGTGTTATTTCAAAATGTGGTTTTCTGACCATTGTGTAGCTCACTGTGAGAAACTAAGTAAATGACACATTATGAGTAGGTAGTCATCTGTAAAACTAATTAGTTTTAGAAGCTAGTACTTGAACATTAGTTATTCCACCTCATCGGAGCCAGGAATGAAATGCATTGCTGAACTTTTGTGCTTTCCCTACTCCTACGTTGTCCCAGACTTGTACTTTTTTGCTGTATTGAGCATGCTTATGTCTTGTGGAGTTTCCATAGTTCTTTGCTAAAAGCATTAACATGTAGCTGGAAACCTGCAGATGGAATAAGATGTGGTACTTGGTTACTGACTGGGCTTAAAGCATGACATGCTCTCTTAGTGAATAAATTGAGTGGGTTTTTTATGTTGCAGTTTTTATTTGTTTTTAGGATAACTTATGGAGTTCTGCGTGAGTAAAAATAGACATGCTAAATACTTCTGCTGGTTGTAAAGTGTACAGATGGTACAGCTACAAATACAAAGCTTGAATCTCTTCATTTATTATTGATGTAAACTGAAGCACTGGGTTTTAAAATAGTTTTTTTTCTTTTGCTTTTTGTTTTTTAAGACACTTTTTCAGGCAGAAGTGAAGAGTTATCAAAATTTGTTTAGATGTAGCATTCTTAATGGCCTGTATAGAACCCTTCTGTTTGTGGTAAATGCTAATTGTGTAGCTTAAATCTGAGATATATTTCTTTTTTTTTTTTTAATTGTCTCTTTATAATAAAATTCATATAACTATTTATTTCATGTAGACTAGAAAATTCTGCCATCCTCTGGGAAAAAAGGAAGTATTCACCTGTGCAGGTTCCCTATGGCCCTGATTCAGAGGATCTTAGAAGCCTCAGTCAGTGGAAAAAGGCAGATGTCTCTAAGAACTTGGCACATCTGAGTTAGAGGCTGTAAGAAGGCAGTGGGAACACCTTTCCATCTAATTTTTTGATTTATTTTATTAAATGTCAGAAAACATCTGCGGCTGTTTTGATTTGAGCACAGTGATTTGTTTTACAAAATTGGCTGTTATAAGTGTGTGAGGAATTTTTTATTAAGATTTAAATATTTGAATATTTTCACATTAGTCTGTGTCTTTATCTGTGTCTCCATTGACATCAAATAGTGGTCTTCCAGGACAAGCAAAAACATTGTACTTGTTTTAAGTCTCTTTATTGACGTTTGTTACTCTATATAAAAATTTAAAGACTTTACAGATTTAATAGAAATGTCATTTTAATTCATAGAGAGGAAAATTGCTATATGATTTTATATTGATAGTGGCAATTTTTAATATAAGTATCAATCATAGAAAGGCATGAAACCATTTTCTGATAGCTTTAATTTTATTAAATGAGGCATTGCTAGGTAAACTAGGTGCAAGGTCCTACAGCTGAGTCAGAGCAATCCCAGGCTACAGGTTGGGCAGAGAAGAGATTCAGAGCAGCCCTGCAGAAAAGGACTTGGGGGTGGTGGTCGATGAGAAAATGAACATGAGCCGGCTTCAGTGTGCGCTTGCAGCCCAGAAAGCAAC
>JBCJKH010070398.1:4882-15516 GCA_039877255.1 Loriculus beryllinus
CTGGGCACCCTGTGCCAGCGCCTCAGCACCCTCACAGGGAAGAGCTTCTGCCTAAGAGCTCAGCTCAGTCTCCCCTTTGTTCAGTTTACAGGCATTCCCCCTTGTCCTGTCCATATAGGTCCTTGTGCAAAGCCCCTCTCCAGGTTTCTTGTAGCCCATTTAGGCACTAGAAGCTACTTTAAGGTCTCCCCTTAAGGAGCCTTCTCTTCTCCAGGCTGAAGTCCTATCAGCTTAAGTATTCGCAAGGAAGTAGTGCCATAGCTGTCCTTTACCACAATAACATTAACAACATCTCTGCAACCTCTACATTTGACAGTGCTTCACTTGCTGTTTGATTGAGTATATTCTATTTATACCTCTTCCCTCCCTCACCTATCCTTTCCATGTCTACTCAGTTTTTAATGGAACTGCTAAACACATGTCTATTTTATTTACCACTCCAAATCTTTATACAACCCCATTGTTCTCTGCCTTACCATTTGTCATCATCCTTTGCCAATCCAGCTGCTTTGTCAACAGCTCAGTTGAAATTCACCCAGCCACAATGGAAACAGAAACGGATGGTTTGACTTATAGTGGAATACTGGGAAAGCCTCTTTATGCAGCATGAACAAATACAGCATTTTTATACTCTCCTGTCTCCATTACAGACAGTTTTCATTAGACTTGACATCTCTAAAGGAAATTTTTCGTTGACATATGTGTGCATTTTGTGAGCACCCTATGAAACTGTCATTTACTATATACGTTATGCCATGTCTACACAGCACTTCCCATTCCATGTAAAGCTGGTTTCCATTCTAGCAGCAAGGATACAAGGAAAAAGAAAGGTATTTTTCAAGGTCTATATATATTTGCCTACCCAAGAAATTCATTAGATTAAGCAGCATTGTACCTACGTAAAAATTATATGGTTTTACTTTCTACTAGAAGAAGAGAAGACACTATTCCAAGCAGTATTACAAGTCATTGTGTCTACTCCTTAGTTACCTCTCACTGATGTGCTTTCCCGTGGATCTTCTTGAAGGCTTTCAATCACAGACTCATTCACCTCTCCATTTGTTTGTGGCTCAAACTGTTCGGATTGCACTTCACAGGCTTTCAGAGGTGCCATGCTATGAGGCTGTAGGTTTGAATCTGACTTTTGCACACAGGAGTTCAAAGGCACGTTTCCTAATGGTCTGTATGACTTTAAGAGAACGGGCAGACGGGATTTCTTGGGCAGGGAAGCAGAATCAGCCTGGAAAAGGCAGGGAACAAGATGGGCAGTTGGCAGCTCACATGTATAGTCAAGAAATGAAGTATAAACACACATTCAGAGAGGAAAACTAAAGGTTTTCCTGTAAGATCAGCCAGCTGTCACATTAGTTTTGAAAAGGAGATGGCAATAGCCTTGCAACAGGAAAAACAAGCATTCAGAGCAGAAAACACACCTATCCCACTGGTTTCATCTTCTATAGGCAACTGCCACTTATGCATCCACAGCCATGCAGGGAATGGCTTCCAGTTTGTTAAGCAAGACACACAATTCACCATTGACTAGCAAAGGCTTTTTATCAGTAGGTGTTTTCCATTAACTCTGAATTGTGTATGGCCTAGGAAAATAGTTTCTCACCCAACCTCACCTTTCCAACTGCTACTTTCCATTCATTTATATCACAAACATCAGACAGCCCAGGAACTGTTTCCCTTTTTTCTTCTTTCAACAGAGGTTCCTCCTAGCTTTTCACACATTCCTGAATTTCTTTTCTTCCTTTTGTCTCCAACCAAGGATCCCAACTTCATACCAGCCCACGTCCATCCCTTTCAGAAACTCAACATAGCTTTGCATCAGCTACAGAGGAAACACGTACTGCCACAGAGAAATTCCTTATGAAGGAGAATAGCTCCTTCACCCATACACTCTATAGACAGCTTCCACAGGCTCCGTTTCCTACCGAACAGACATTCCATCATTGGAGTTGGGGAAAAAAAAAAAAAAACACAACAGATTTCTTTAAGAAGTCAAATTCTTAAGTCACTACATTTTAGCCTCTCACCTTTTGAAGACTCTGCATAAAACAAATGTGTCCTTGTTTAAACCACAGAGCATTAAAGGCTGCTATCTCCAAAAAGCTAAACGCATGCTGTATGTTGATGAGAGTTATGGAATTGTGTGCAATAATAATAAAACTCAATAATGGCATGTTCAGATAGATTTAGTGTATTTTTTTGCTGTTCATTTGCTCCACCAGTGTCGTAAGTTCCTTAATGTCTTTCACCACCCAATGTACTCTGAAGTACCTTTTCACATTCAGTTCTTAGCAATTATAGTCTTTACACAATTTCACATAATAAAAAGCAAGTTCCATTTTCCTAATGGCACACTCAATTCCTGTGGTACATACATGAATACAATATCATTTGGAGGCTGGAAAATAAATCCACGTGGGATGAACTTCCTAAACTGCATTAATAACAGCCAACAATTTCCAGCTGTCTCAGGGCTGTTGTACAGACATATACGTCACCCCGATTACCCCAAGCTCAGTTCAACTGGCTACAGGTAATTAGTTATCAAAGCCATTCAGAAGCAAAAGGTACACTGCATTAGCCAAATAAGAAAGCTTTTAGAGCATCTGACTCAGGGATTGCATTGAGGTTGCAACTGATTTAACTCAAGAATCTGGAAATTGATGAATCAAAACAGTACACTGAAAATCAATAAAAACAGGAACATTAAAAAGGAGATTTGCAGAAAGAACTCTGGGTATTCCCTGTGGAGGGCAGACAGGCCTCTATTTGCCTTCAGAGAGATTGTCCTTCACTGGTGAGAAAACAAGCCACTCAAAGACATCATTAGTGTTCTTAAGCAAACCACTACAAGCAGATCTTCACTAACAGATCAGACAGGTCCTCAAACCCCTCTACTACCCATACTCTTCCTGATTCACCCCCCCCCTTCTCTTCATGTGCTCCTGGAGTCACTTGTCCTGCAAGCACCAACACCAACAGATGAGGAAGCACATCCACTCCTGCCAAAATCTTTTCCTTAAGATCCCAATCTATACTGAGATACTTATGGCTGTACAGAACAAAGTCTTACCAGCATCCTCTGGCTTACAAGTCCCTTTCTTCAGAAGAAACGATCCAACAAGAACAAGCCAGAATAAAAAGGCATGGTTCCCAAATTCTAGCTCACAAACCTCTTGACCACCAAAGCCCCAAATTCTAGCTCACAAACCTCTTGACCACAAAAGCCACAGAAAACATCCTTTGCTGATGGATGTTTCTCTACCAACACTGCACAGAATCAAAAGTGATCCTCTCCTTTGTCTGCTCTGCAAGAATGAAGATTTTCAAAGAGTTTTCAACTTCACTTCTATAACTATCACTGAAACAATACACATGAGCTCTTTGGTAGATACACATGAACTCTTTGGTAGATACTTTTCCCACCTCTTTGTTTGGGATTACAGACAGCCTGCACACAAAAGGCTTGAAAACTCATCTGGCACTAGCAATTTGCATCTGGACTCATGTCGTGGTTTACGCTGAACGCAGGACAGCTCACAACATTGATTCTGTGCACATAGGCTCCAAACAGACATGAAGAATTACCTCCAGTTTTATAGAGTACTACTGCTCATGCTTCTCTAAAAGCAAGGCACAATGATGTTAATAAAAGCCTAAAATTAAGACTCAAGTTTTGTTGTATTCTACTATTAACTCTTCACCAGCTCTCAGACATTACACAGGTTTTCAACTTGCTAGAACACATTTGTCATTTAGACTTCATAAGCATTCAGTTCAATGCTTTGGTTCTGCACTTTATGAACATGTAGGCAGGGATATAAGATAGTACAAAGCTATAATATTTACCAGTATCTGGTCCCAGTGAGGACTGAAATTCAATTCATTAATGTTCTAAAGCACACTGATGTATGTGATGAAAAGCTCTGAACATTAAGAACAATTATCTAAAATATATTTGAGCTTGCATCTCCTTTTTCTAATTTTGAAAATTACACAAAAGCAAGATTTTAATATTAGAAATGAAACATTCTTTTCCCTTTTATACATCTATTCCCTAAGTACCATAAAGTGAATCTTAAATAAACTTACTTCATTTGTTCTTGCAGAAAACAGTCTTTCATGCTGCTCACCCTTCTTACACACATTTTCTTGCTGATATTCTCTTTCTGCATTTAATCTTGAATATTTTGACTTTTCTTCTGAGACTCCTTTTTCGCCTTCATGTTTGAATCTCATGACATTATCCTCCAAAGTCATTGTTTGTGTAACTGCATCTTTCAATTCTGCTTTCAACAACTCAATATCCTTATTAATCTGTGGCACTGCATCTGGGTAAAGCTTCTCTTTCCCATCAGAAGCTGATTTCAATTCCACTTGCTGCTTTAAGAATTTATTGACCTGCTTGAAATGTTTGAGTTCAGCTTTTAGTTGAATAATCATTTGCCTAAGATCTTTTTCATCCTTTTTCTCCATATCTTCACTTGAACACTCTTCCTCAGTTGCGCTCAGATGATCTAAGAGTTCATTTACAATTTTCATTTGTTCTTGTCTGCTATACTCAAGGAAAGAGGAAAGAAAAGGCGTGAATTTAGGTTTTTATTTCAGCAAACAAGAATATCTTCTAAGGAACAATTTTGCCGTAGCTTGACATACCTGAAATTCCCAGGAGATTCCATTCTACTCATTAATGAATTAATTACTAACAAAGAGAATTCAAACCTTTTCACAACATGAGTTATATCATACATTATCCCATCAACGCCTTTCTCCTGTTCATGACCATCTATGCCCTTTCACTCCTCACCATTGTGAATAGATACTAAGCCTCTGCTAACAAAATCAACTGCTTACATAGCACAGCAATGTAAGAAACATAAATGGATTTGCAAAAGAGTTCAGTCTCTAACTACCTTAATAATAGAATTCTACCAAACCCATAAGAGACTCCAGATGTTGAGTTCATCTGAAAATCTATCCCTTCATGTATTTCTTATGAACCACAGAAGACAGAAACTGAGAAAGCAGCTAAAAGCCTGAAAACAAGCTCATTCCAGACCACCAAACTGCCCCACAGACAGCTAGTGGACCATGGACAACAGTTCAGAAAGCAGTGCTTTAAGAGAAACTGAAGCCAAATAAGACCCATTTAAAGCATAAACAAGCCCTCAAATTCTACAGACGATTCCATGTGTCCAATAGAGAGCTGTTTGTGCCACTAAACATATAAACCAGCATTTAAAACAACTGCATTTGTATAGCTAGCATTCGAAATGGGAGAAGCTAACTAGGCTTTTTATGTCTTTCTCTGGCATCTAATGTCATTAGTGAGAATTCAGTTATGCAAAGTACAGGCTCATCACCAGTCAATCTGGTCATTTATACTTGAACATAGAAAAGATTACACCCTAGAGTGGTAAAGATGATGGTGCTGGAATCACTCATTAGCAGACTTTTAAGTAAAGTTAACAAATAAAACAACATTATATATTCATCTTCTAAGAGAGTAGTATCTCCTCATTTTTCACTAACTAGTGCTTAGGCAACTAAGACCATTTATGCGTGCTGGAGAGATTTAAATAGTAATGTAAAAATATAGAAGTGCTTGAGTAAAGTCAAGCACAGTGCATGCTGGCCACAGAACACTGGATGCGACTTCTGTAACTCCACAGGAGATTCTGCTACAAGCATCTCTGAGCACAACATGTATGGAAGGTCATTCCCATTACTCTGCAGAAACTGCTATGAGTAGCTGAAAGAACAGCACTGAAAAAAGTCACATAATACACTGTACACAGTTATTACAGTGCGGAGAGAAGTAGGAAAGGAAAATGAGAATGGATCTCCACAAAAGCTCTAACTCTATTTTTAACCAGATTCAGTGGTGTAAGCATGAAACTGGGGGAAATAAAACTAGTCAGGCTGTGGTTCTTCTATACATTTTTGGTTGGTATGGTCCAGTTCTTATGGAAATGAGCATTTCAGTTGGAAACTGATCAAACCATAGTGTAACACACACTTGAAAAGCATGGGTTACACAAGGGTTTATATAGATTCAGTTACACAAGTATTTTCTCCTCCCTGAAAAGTGACCTAAGTATTTACTACATGGTTCATCTCAGCACAGTCCCACAAGAAGTTACATTGGAGTAACCAACCAGTCAATCACAGGACACAGGCCCAGATGCCCTAAACTGCACACATACAGCAAACCTCTGTCCAAGCAGCTTAGAAACAGCAAAGACCACAAAGCATACAGTAATGTCCGTTCAAAATTAACCTTGTAAAACAATCCTTGTCACTCCAGTTCTTCCATCCTCACTTCCTTACCTGTAATTTTTACAGCAGAGAAGCAATGTCTCCCCCACCATAACGCCTTTCACTAATACCTATCTGTGGCCTTTCACACTGCTAGAGCCCATCCTGAAAACAACCAGTTCCTAAGGTAAAACTCTCTCTTATCGGTAACTTTGGAGAGGTTTTTTTGCTTGTAATGGATTTTTCTCAAGGATTTCTACTGATAGTACGTTTCCTAATGACTTAATTGCATGATAGACTAAAATGGCTCTGAAGGTGCCTTGTCAATCTCTCAGGCAAATTAGACAGTGCCATTATCTAAATTCACTTCAGCAAAATGACTTTATTCTCTTCTCAAATAGAAATACTGTCAAAAGCAGTGCATATCCCTCACACTTACGTAGATTCCAGTACAGATGTTCTCTTTTCTCTTAGCAGAGATGTGAGCAAATCCTCTTCTGTTTCATGTTCACTCATTCCCATTCTGCCCAAGTGTTTGCCAGGTGTATCATGTTCAAATTGAAGCTTATGTGGACTCCTGTAATGTCTGTCTGTGCAGAAACTCTCTGAATAGCCTGATTGAGTTATCTGTTAAAAAATTGCCAACATTTTCTTATTATACAGGTATGCAATGTTCCATTAAATTCAGGGCTGTAATCTTTTTGTAATCAGGTTTTGTAACTCCTGATGCTCTTTATCTACATTAAGAAGCATTCACAGACATTTCACTTACTGTTTATTAAGAGAAAAACTAATTAACATCTATTCCATATGATTAATTCATAGTGATCAGTTGTTTCATAAGTAGTGAGTAGATTTCCCTGAAGGTCTTTATCTGTGAAGGGGTATGAAACTTCTGGAATGTTGTCTGCAGATTAGAGCTAACTTTTTATTAGTTCCCCTTTGAATCATCTGTCTTTATAGCACAGATTCTGTCCTGGGATCTCCAGATGCAAGCCCCGATGGCCAGGACAAGATGAAGCTTGAAGTACTTACAAGCTGCCAACTTCTTATATGCAACACCATAGACATGTCTTAGCAAATTTTTACATGGGATCTCTCCAGTAATTCAATCCCATTTAAATCAATTACAGTCTTCAAAGAGAATTCATACTGAGCCCATTTGGATAAAATTTCTATCAGCAGATACCAGCAACATGAGATTAAGATGCCTAAGAGTCAAGAGAACCTTTACAATATATCACTTACCTGTTTATCCATTTCACAAGGGAAATCCAAAGATACCTGAAGGCATACCTAGTAAACAGAGGAACACAGAAATCACACATTACAAACAGAACACTATTCTTCATGATTTCTAACCAAAATGTCCCATTTTGTGTCATATTTTAGCCTCTTTCAACTTTTAAACCAGAAAGGTTCACCTTTATTTGCACTTTACAATCCTCTAAAGTCCCTTGCAACCTGAATTATTTTATGACTCCATGATGCTTTCTATTACATTGAAGTGATAGAATAAGAGGACAACAGTTTCCTGTATGGACGAAAACGTAGTCATCAAGTAATCAAGACATCAAGTATTTCAACCATGAAGAAGGATCTACAGCATTTTTTCCTCAATCATAGCAAGTGAACCTTATACAATTCGTACTATGGGCCTGACTGCAGTGGAGGCTGAAGATCAGTCTGTGTGTACGCAAAGAAACGACTTCAAGGGACTGTCATCCCCATTAAGGAAGATTATGACTCAAACAAGAGAAAACAAGGACCAGAACAAAACCTGTCCTGACTGCAGAAGCCTAGCAGCAGAAAAAGCTTTCAGAACCTCTTTAGGATAACGATTAGTTGAAAGCAAAATCAGATACCAAGAAAAGTATGCTTTGTTTGCAAAAGACTGTGTTCTGAGAAAACCAGAACTTCTAAAGGCATGCAGACAGAAGAATACTTTAACATAATGGACCCTGAGCGGAGCCCTACCTGACTGACCCTCTCAGAAAATTGGCTGTTCTGCATCTTCCTGGCATTGTCACCGCCTTCAGTCTGCATCACAGGCTCCTCTGTTGTTTCAAGACGCTACACAAAGTATGGAATGATGTGAAAATGTAGCACAACAAAAAATACTGTGATATGAAACATGCATAAATAAGTCAGTGATATGTCTTAAAAGAAAAATAAGAAATGGCTGCAATACAAAGTAACAAACACTGAATTAGGTTTCTTCAACAAGATCAAAGAAAATTAACACAGACCCAGGAACAATTCATCTTCAATACAGTGAAGCTTTGTCTTATACATCCCTTCATTCATATTTAACCCTTTCTCCTCAGAGTTTACAAAGAACATAAAAGCCTTCTGGAAAAAGACCTCTGTCTCTTCATGCTCTCACTCTGCCTATTCTATTCTTCAGTTTCCAGAATGCATTTTCATTTGGTACACAATTTATGCTCCAGCATCCAAAACATAGATGCTTTTAAAATAAAGTACATGTAGCTTGCTAGACAGTAAGATTTCCTGAAACACTTCAAATTGTGCTGCATTTTGCCCAAGCGTGCCAATCTGTAGCAAATGGTGCCAAATCATCTTTTTTGTACTTATTTTCCACAGGATGCAATCCATAGCTCATCACTAATAATTCCTGAGCAAAGAGGAGGAAGACTCAGCCTTTTTAGTAGCAGAACCAAAGTTCCTGAAATCAGCATTATTGGGAGGAAAGCTAGAATCCCTTTGGTTTGCTGGACAGAATCACAGAATGGTTTGTGTTGGAAAGAATCTTAAAGCTCATTCAGTTCCAACCCAGGCAGGCACCCCTTCCACTGGAGCAGCTTGCTCCAAACCCCTGTGTCCAACCTGGCCTTGAACACTGCCAGGGATGGGGCAGCCACAGCTTCTCTGGGCGCCCTGTACCAGCGCCTCAGCACCCTTCTTTCTTCCTTATGTCTGATCTAAACCCCCCCTCTCTTTAGATCTTTGCTGCTAAAATCTCATTAAACAGTAGAAACATGCAAAAGTGATGGTGAACATTAAGGATGCTGCATCTAAAATGCCTAAACCATAGTAGGATACAGCACTAACACAGAGGATTCAAATCTGCATTATTAGTCTTAAAGCATTTGTGGCAATAGTACAGCACCTCTAGGTTTAACAGTCATATTTTGGTGTGATTTGGGTGAAAGAAAAATTACCTTAAGACAAGGAAAGCAGAATCTTGAGCATAGTTACAGAAAATGGAGTTTATAGGCAGAGAGATTCAGAAGATGGACTGGAAGGAAAGAAGCTGGTGCCTAGGGGTCATGCATGTGATATTTATAGCCTTGAGAGATACACAGCACAGGGCTGAAACTTATGGCAGGAAAAGAGAAACCTGCTTCCTCTGTACCACATGCTGGAAAGTCTCAGCTCACAGCATGGCAGTGCAACCACAGGAAACCAGGATTCTGCAAGGGGCATAAGTTTTCCTTCTTAAGGACAGTGGGAATTGAATGCCTGTGTAGGGTTTGAGTTTTAATTGAGTATGCAGAGAATGTATTCACATATATATATGTGTGTGTGTGCATATATATATACACATATGAAATAAATGAGAAAAGCCTTATCTTCCTATCTCTCCAGTATTAGCAACTCTAATGGTTTAAAGTATGAATTTAAAAGGCAGAAACCGGATGGTGCAGCATATTGATATATTTGCCTCTTGCTATTAAAAATCTATATTGAAAACTAACTTCCACCTCGTGATTGAATTATTTTGGTATCTGCACTCAGACTTGGTTTTCTAGGACAGCAAAAAGTAAAGACCATCTGAAAAGGGGAGGAAGACACAGACAGGATTTTGGTATCTATCAAGGGCATGCATTACAAGAAGATCTTTTTGTTGTAATCACGGGATGGCAAAGGTGCATTAATTTTAGCTATTATAAAGAAAACTGCTAAGGTTTAATCTTCCATGTGTAGATTCAGGACAAACCTCACACTTGGGTATTAAAAACAAACTTATTTTCACATACACCTTTACCCACCTCAGCATTTATTAGTATAGGCTTTTCCCAGGCCAGTATTTGGTTTAATAAGTGATGATACTTAGACTGAAACTATTACACAGGATCACTGGGTCATAGAACACTGTTATAACAAACGACTGCGGTTTGAGCCTTGCCTTGTGGCTGAGATGCTGGAAAGAAACTTTCTGTGCTCTAAGGAATATAACCATAATATTAAAAGAAAATAAGTGTCTTACGGCCAGGAAAAGAAAAAAGCCTACCCAGAATAAGCTGCTGTTTAAAGTATTTCCTTGGAGACTAAAAACCTTGAGAATGTTTCTCCTAAATGAACCACTGATATGCTTGGTTTGTAAAGATCCCTGGAGCCCT
>JBCJKH010070410.1:0-16653 GCA_039877255.1 Loriculus beryllinus
TGGGTTAAAACTTAAGCAGGGGAAGTTCAGGTTAGATATAAGAAAGAAGTTCTACTGTGAGGGTGGTGAGGCACTGGAATGGGTTGCCCAAAGAAGTGGTAAACGCTCTGTCCCTGGCAGTGTTCAAGGCCAGGTTGGACAGAGCCTTGGGTGACATGGTTTAGTGTGAGGTGTCCCTGCCAATGGCAGGGGGGTTGGAACTTGATGGTCTTAAGGCTTTTTTCAGCCCAAACTATTCTGTGATTCTATGATTCTAAGTCATCTTTGATAATGATCCAGTTTGGTAAAAGAACCTTTCAGAGCTGAAGAAAATATAATCAAAGACTCAGTTAGAACTGATGTGAGAATTTAATTTTGTAATGTGAATACATGCTACTGGGTGGTGGGAAAATCGAAGTGAGGTGAATACGCTGTTTCTCATCTGCCCTTCTCAAGCAGCTGTCACACATCCTGGTGCCCAGGAAAGCTTTTCAGGTCTGAGTTGGCCTGTTCTACTCACACCAGTAGCCTGCTTTTAAAACTCCACAATAAGCAAGTAAGTTAGGAAATGGTTTAACCTCTCGCCGCTCACCCAAACTTCAGGTGAGACTATAGGATTGCAATTGTAAAGCTGAGGAAGGAAAACACTTTTCATTGTTGCTATGGAGACTGGAGTTTATGTTGCAATGACTTGTTCTTGTTTCCTACCTCCCTGTTAAAAAAAGAGTCCAAAAAAACCTGCCCAAAAGAACTCAGGAACACAAAAAAAATCACTGACAAAACCTCTGGTACCTGAGATTGCAGTGTGAGTGACCTCTCTGCAGTATCAAAATGAAAAAGAAAGATAACTGGAACAGGGGGAAAAAAAAAGTCTTTGTGTCAAGACAGTCTCTTTTTGCAGAGAAGGAACTAGGGCCATTGTGGACACACTCTGGTGGCTCCAGTGCTCCTATACAGAGGCATTGCTCCAGCCCCTCAGCTCATAATACTTTGGTCATGATCAGAGAGCAGCATGACATGTTGCAACAAAACCCCCACATTTTCTTTAAATCTGATGTCTTTGAACAACTGGGATATGGACTCCGGGATTTTACCTTCTAAGTGGCTGTGGATGATGTCTCCCCTTGCTAGTCCATTCCCTGTGGCAATATCTGCTGCAGGAATTTCATGGCAATGTAGTAAGGACTAACACATACCTCTTCCCTGTGATCAGTGTGAGTCTGTACTCTGCTCTGTTTCAGATTAAAACATGAAATGTGTCTGATCATATTGCTACAATAAATGATTATTGCAGTATTTGCTTAGGCATAGTTTTGAAAGCAGCTCTGAAACTTCAAAATATGACCCATCTTAAGCGTAATAGATTGCCCTTCAAAAAGAATACCATATCCATAGAAAAATGTGTGACTGCCATACTAAAGCTATTTTGATGTCACAGGATTTAAACCCTAAATGGAAGCACAAAGTATCTCTAACACAGTGGTCAACAGGTTTCAGAGCATCATGGAGAAATATCCCTTTTGGTTTACGTGCACTGAAGTCCTGTGCTGAAGGAGCAAAGGCAGTGGCCATGTGGCCCCATCCTTAACGTTTCAGATCCACTGACAGCCTCTTCTGGTTGTCACAATTGAGGACATAGCTGAATGCCTGTGCTTTCCCACAGCAATGTATGTGTTAGTCCAGAAACAACAGCCCACCGAGTGGCGATGCTCCAGGACAAGTAAATCAGGTGGAACTAGCTACTCCATTTTGTCTTCTTTTTCTTTGTTCACATTAGCTCTGCAAAGCCACAGCTGGCTCTCAAAGCAAGAGGCACCCTCCTGGCTATTTGTAAGCATCTGTAGCCTTCATGCATTAAGAGCAGCCAGGCTGAGTGTGTATGGACTTTTGTGCTGACTGGCAGTGGTTTAAAGACTGGTTAATGCCTTTCAGAATCAAAGCTAACAGTGAGATACCAGGGGACATGTTATAGGAATTTACTAGTTTGATCCCTAATCCTGAACCGTGGTAGGGATTTCTACTAGATACCACAGGAGAAGCTCACTAAAAGCTGTACCAACAAAGCAAGCAAAGAATATCAACCTTGAACGCCAAGGGGGTGCTTGGAGTTAGAAGCAATCCTGTAAGAGCTATTATAGATGTTATTGGCATCCTATGATATGAGTAGTTATTTTGAAACCAATGTTCAGCAAGTTTATTGACCAAAATATAATTCCTCTCATCTCAAAATCCATGTAAAAATCAATCTCAAAGGAAGGGAGAGTAAAACAGCTCCTGAGGAAACATCTACAGAGCTGGAAAGGGGATCTGGAAGATGTGCAGGGGGTCCTTCAAACTCCAGAGTGTCGTCAAATGCCAAGTGCAAGAAATGGATACTACCTTGAAGTTAGTTGTTCTTGCCTGTTGCTGTGAGGCATGACTTTCCTCTGTAGTGTGATCCAGGCAGAGCAGGTCACACACAAGCTGGAGTTGCTGTCTCTTATGCAACAAATCTTTGCAGCTCACAGGTGACCAGGGAGTCAAAGGGGCTTCCAAGAATGAATCCCAGACTTCGCAGGACAAAGCCAGCTTTGCTAACCTTCTGTGAATTGTGATAGCTAAGTTGTGGCATGCATTTGCAGGTAAGAAACTTCTCTTGACCCAGCTTCTTTTCTTGGTTATTCCTGTCAAGTTCTGTTTAATTCTAAGAAGTTGAAATTACCCTCTGGTTTGGGACTCCCAGGTGATCAGCTTTGCTTTTCTTCCTGTGCTTAATTGATCTCTTTGTTACTGTAAGAACTGCTTGATGAGTTAAACCTCAGCGATTTCTTTTCCAGTTCAGGAATAATTACACAAAGTGATGTCAAGGGTTCTGAAGACCACTGTAAAAAAGTTCCTATAAGTAACTAAGACATTAGAAATCTGAAAATGCCTGGGCTGTGCTCCAGAAAAAAGAAAAAGGCCTAGAAAATGAATAATGCTATTGCTTACTCTTGAACATAATATATGTAGTGAGATATCTGTGCAGCTCTTTGCATATGTCACTTGAACCTTATGTGTGATTTATAATCAGTTCTGGGTCTCATCATTACCGCATACCCCTTCTATTAAAACAAACTCATCACCATGTAATTGGTTATGGTGTAGTCAATTATAAGAGCAAACCTTTGTTCCCTGCTTAATGGGAGCTGGGAAGAGCTATAAGTGTGAAATATCAGTGCTACCTGTGGGATTGAGTTGCTGTTTTCCAAGAACTGTGATGCTTAACAGCGTATTGCTGTAGCATGGATATCTTGGGAACATGAGGCATTATGTATGGCCATGTTTAAAACCTAAGCCACATGCTTTGGCTTTTGTTTGGCTTCTCTCTAAATCAGTTATCACTGGATGGCACACTCTTGCAGCATCCTTTAGGGCCCAAAGGAATGCTTGGAATGCTTGTGTTGGTAGGAGCTATGGAGCACCACTATATGGGAAAGGGGGTCCCATGGCCAGGGCCATTCCTGGTGGTCCCTGCTCCTGGCACCTCCACGGGCACTATGACCAGCTTCAGGGGGCTCAAGGCAGCCACCTCCATTCTCTGCATGGTGAGGTAGGGCACTTCAGGCATGGCACAGAAAGCCACTGTGGGAAATCCTAATGTTATCCTGCAGGCATTTGCTCATTGCCCTCACTGGGCCAAGGTTTGGACTGCTCACTGGGCCAAGGTTTGGACTGCTAAGGGTTCACTTCTTCCCTGTATAACTCGTCAATGAAGCATCCCCTCACTGCAGTGGTGTGCTTACAGCTAGTCTTCACTTTTCTCTTGGAGGAGAAAAACTGGAAGAAGCTGAAAATTACATCAGTCTAAATCCAGTCCCAATTGTGTTTGTTCTGACTATGTTTTTTCTAGTCCTAAAGTGGCATTTCTTTACCAGAACTGTTTGCTTTTCAGCTGAAAAAACCCAGAAAGATTGGCCTGGAAAAAAGAGAGTCCTTTCCTCTTCCCCTGTGCAAGTAATCAAACCTGCTTAAGGCTTGCAAACCCAGATAAGATTACTAAATTTGGTGCTATTCAACTGCAGTGTCTGAAGCTTCAGGAAACTTAGGACGCACAGCACTGGGCTCTGTACAAAAGGTCTCCTCTGTCCAAGTGAGTAGGGGCCTCTGACGTGCTCTGAGGGGTCTGTGTGGCGTTCCTGGCTTACTTTAACATGCCACAGAGGGGATTAGAGAGGAAGCTTTGTACCGTCTGTCCTGGTCTGCAAGTGACCCTTTCTGGAAGTTACTCAGACTCTTTGCTGTGGACAGGCTGCTCAGATGTTGTTTTCCTGTTGTTTTCATCCATCAACTCAGGACCCACTGTGCTATTGGTGATTTGCATCTGGCAGCAGTAAGAGATCAAAGCATTTCCAGGCTGGATTTTTTCAGCCTCAGGACATTGCCTAAGGCTTGTAACACCAATGTTTTAAAGAGAATGGCCTTAAGATGCTACATCTTTAAACAAAAAAATGGGCTTTTTAATGAGCATTGGCAATAAGCCCCCAAACAGGCTGGTTTCTTTTTTTTAGAGAAATTATTCTCACTCCCTGTGCCACTGGCCAGATCTATTACTTATTTTAGAGCAAGTCCCAACATCTGCTGCGTAAGAAGCACATCTGCTCAGCAAGGGGAGAGGAGACAGGCACAGAGAGCACCCCTGGCAAGCAGATGTAAGAGGGGGGAGAGTGTTGTGAGGCACTTGGTACAGCTGTTTGCAGCACCCACTGCATCCCTGGTCAGCCTTCCTCCTTCAGCATGGAGGATAAGGCTTCCCAAGCTCCAGGACTGGGCACTAGACTCAGTCTGTGCTGCAGATATAAAGTTTTTTCTATTCTGTCCATGACATTCTGCCCAGGTTGCATGCTGTGAAGATTCATACCTGTCACAGAGCCTTGGGGAGCATGTCGGTGACTGCCGTGTCCCAGCAAGGTTTTAAATGCATTTACTTCCCCTTGCAAGAGGAGACAGACAGATCCTCTGTGTAGGTGACAGACCACAGGCATTGCAATGCCTTTGGCGTGCACTGTGCTCCGACAGTGTTTAGGGGTGGCTGTAAGAAACACCTTGTAGTACATCTTTCTGTGAAATATTTATAGAGGTACTGTATTCTAATGAATTCTATTGCTGGCTCCTTCAATTCAGATGTTTGAAATTCCCTTTTTAATCTATAGAAAAGGAGCCCATCAGTACTGTAGAAATAGATTTGCAACCAGCATCATCACCAACTAGCTGGAATCCAGGACATAGGCGAGCACTGTTCCTCCAATAAACCTCTGATGCAGGGAGAAGGTGGCAAAGTTCACCTGCACCCATGGAGCCAGGCTCCTACTTTTTATGTCATTGATGGAGATGGGTCTGTGCCATGGCTTGAGAACAAACCTGGACTTCCAGTCAGAGCAGTGACAGATCGCAGCAACAGATTGCAGCCAAGGAGCAACATCGCTCACCCTTGCTGGCAGAGAAACAAATCCAAAAGCTGCAGACAAATAAATTCACAGGCTCAGGCTCCTCTACTGGAAGATAGAAACTGCAAAGATCTATGATGTCTGTCTAGAGGCAGGAACAATATTTAATTTGGTTAAAGGGAACTTTCCCACTCCTTGAGCACATGCATAAGTGTTGGTGCAGAAAAAAACCCCCACAAATGAGTTTTCATCAAAAGCAGAAGTGAGCTATAAATTGTGTTCAATGTAGTGGTGATTTTCTCTTCTCACTGCAGGACAGGACCCTAAGGGACGCAAGACAGAAAGGTTTGAAATTAAACTCTTCCTTTTCTATGGACATTTATTTTTAAAGTTCTTCCTCTGTGCTTTGCTTTCCTTTCCTTCCTTGAATGTAAGTTGTGCTGGAAGCCCCTGGCACTGCCCTGGCAGCCCCCCTCCAACAAGAAGGTGGCAGGGAGTCAGTCTCCTCATTGCTGCTTAGCCTGGCCATGCTCTGCTACCAGGATACAGCTCTAGGGCAGAGCTGACCATGTTGGAATTGCTGGCTGCAGCCCCAGCTACCCCGTATCAGTTTATGAGATGGGGTTGATCTACCTCCCTTCCAAGGAGACATCCTGGGGGACCTTGTGGGGATGCTGTGGTTGGTGATCCTCAAACCTGCTCTCAGGAGCCATGGATGTTTGTGTTCCTTAGTGCTCAGTCAGAAGGAGACCGAGCTCTTCCCACATGCAGATTTGCTGGGTTTGGAGTTTTTCTGAAGTATTTTTATGCAAACTGAAAACAAATCAGGCACTTGCAGTACAAAGGCTCAAATAGCCAAGTTTGGCTGCTCTCTGATAGAACTATCCAGGTTAGAAACCAGCCATCATCTGGAGGGCATGGGTGAGCCCATCTGTCTGTAAGGATCAGAAGCTGAGTGAAGCTGGCTTTTGGGAGTTCAGTAGGAAGCTCTGTGTACTGGCAGTGCAGCACATGATGTGAGATGCAGGGGGTGGTCTGTTGGTAACATTGACAGGGCTCTTCTGCTATAGGCCATGCGCATGAGGTGACTCCAGTGCCTGATTCCTCCCGGCACTCTGCTCCCCAGTGGAGCGTGGCTTTGGTGTCATGAGGACTCCTGCCAGCCTGGGGAGGGGACCGCTGTAGCAAGGGCAGGCAGTGGATGTCTCCATCCAGGAGCTCTGGTGTGGTGCCCCTGCCTGCTCCCACACTGCCCCCATGCCCTGGGGGCATTGGCAGTGGTACAGCAGTGACCGACTGAGCACTTGCTGGGTTGGAAGTAATGAACCTCCTGGATGCTTTCCAGTTTGCCAACAGCGTCTGACTGAGCAATCAACAGCAGCTTTTGCTTCCAGTCGGAATTCCACTGCAAACTCCCTTTCTGAATCAAGCTGGTGTTAAGGAAGTAACAACTGCCTTAGTAATTAGTCATAATTAACAATTATTACAATCTCACACATTTAGAGTGGTAAACAACTCACATGAGGAAAGCAATGATGGCAATGGGAAGGATTCAGAGCTCCTCCCAAGCACTGTTAATGGGCAGAAGGTGGTGGCTGAATGTGAGACAGAAGCATCATGCCTTTGAGCAGACAGACAGACATGGTTATTCACCAGAAACACGTGTGTGCTGCTGGCACAGTCTCTACTTGGGACCTGTAGCTGGGTTTCTGCACCTCAAAGTTGCGTGGTTCTGAAGTATTGGGAAACGTCACCATTTCCTCCTCTCCACTCTCTTGAGAGTTTTCTCAGCCATTAGCAACCATTAGCAGCAACTCATATGTGACATTTCCTGTAAGAAGGCTGTTTATAAACAGATGTGCAATAATTTCAGGATCATCCCGATATTAGTGTAGCATTACGTGAATTTGTTTTTAAATCCTTCAGATGCCTAATTCTTCTTTGTATCCCATAAAAAAGCACATGGTGATTCATCAATAAAATAATAACTACTATCCTGGCTGCACATAGTTTAATCTTTCAGCAAATAAAGAAGAAATTGAAACTTGCTATTATCAAACCAGACCAAATTTGCTCAGAAGAAAAAAATAATTCTGTTATTTTTGCACAAATTGGTATAATGAGCTGTCTCTGTGCTATTATCCCTGAGCATTAACTGGCTGTATTATGCAGGATAATACTCAGAAGAATTATTACTTATCTGCATGTACATACATTGAATAATAAAATAATTAGACCTTTTAAAACAGGGGATAGAAAGGATTCATTTACTGTAATTCTGACTTTCCGATTATAAGGTTGGAATAAATAACGTGATATCTAATCAGGGTGTCAAGCCAGTAAATGCTGGATTTATAGATATCAGTACAGGCTGCGTGTAAGGTATGTAATTTGTCAAACTGCAGATTGGGCAGACATTTACATCAAGGATGTGAAGGATCGGGGCTGCTGAAATTCTGAGGTGGATGAAGGCTGCTCAGAACAGCACGTTCTTTCTAACATGCAGCTGCAGTTTGGTGCGTGGGCTTGCACTGCGTGTCCCATGGCAGCCTGCATGTACAGACAGCAGGATGTGCTGGTCTCTTGCAGGAGAGGAGACTCATCTCTTCTCTGGGTGAAGGACTGCTCCCTTCTCTCCTGGCTGGTCATAGAATCACAGAATGGTTTGAGTTGGAAGGGACCTTAAAGCTCATCCAGTTCCAACTCCCCTTCCACGGGTAGGGACACCTTTCACTAGACCAGGTTGCTTAAAGCCCCATCCAACCTGGTTTTGGACACTGCCAGGGATGGAGCAGCCACAGCTTCTCTGGGCAACCTGTGCCAGTGCCTCAGCACCCTCATAGTGAGTAATTTCTTCCTAATATCTGATCTAAATCTATCTTCCTTCAGTTTAAAGCCATTCCTCCTTGTCCTATCCCTACATGCCCTTGTAAAAAGTCCCTCTTCAGATTTCTTCTTAAGCCCCCTTTAGGTCCTGGAAGGCTGCTATAAGTTCTCTTCTCCAGGCTGAACATGCCCAACTCTCTCAGCCTATGTGATGGGGCAGCTTCTGCTTCACATGAGTGCGGGAAGACAAAAGTGATAATTGTGCTAAAAATGATGATGTATCACTGCCCAGAAAGGTAAAGAGCTCGAGCACTGGTATTTCAGACAAACCCAAAGACATCCTTGGTTTCCACAGGAGACGGGTAGTGAGCTTGGATGTGGCCCCCATGCTTGGATGTGGCCCCCATTGCTGTCAGCTCAGGAGCAGGACAGGGTGGTGTGAGGCAGACTCTTGCAGCCCCAAAGGGCTCTTCAGAGCTGGGACCCAAATCACACATATGGGCTAGGGATTGTATTTTAATGTGATTGCAAAAACAGAGGGGCCCTGGGAATCATCAGACTCCTTACTGTATTGGTCCAAACAAAGTGGAATTGATGGGAGATGGGTACTGCTGAGAACAGAAGTAAAATGTTGCAGTGGGGAGGTGACACTTTGAGCTTCACCTTTTTGTCTGTTGCTCATTATTTTCTAGAACTGCATGCACCAGATTATCTTGCCTTCACTGAGCCAGGCTGGTCGTACTTTGATTCTTGGCCTGCGATTGATTTTGCTTCATTTGCCTTATGAAGAAAGTGACCTTCTGACTTGCATATACACAGCACAGTGGTCCTGAGGAACGGCAGTGGGTGTTATCCATTTCTTGACAGATAATTATTTTAAAGGGGGTTGTTTGCTTGCCTGTTTTTTTTTAGGACACCTCAGGATAACTGAACTATGTCAGATAATGAAGAGAAACCAATTCATCTTAGGCTCTCTTGCAAATCCCAGACACTGGGTTAATCACACAAATGATTAAGAAGTCGAAGCAGGCTGGTGCAACATTTTAATTCTGTTTGTTGAGAGCTGTAAACATAATTGATTTACATTTCTCTCCAATAAGTTAATTTGAGAGAGTGTTCCCGTTGTGAATAATATCAGATTCAAGGCTGTATGGCTTGCAAATCTCAGTGACTCCACTGGAGAAAATACAGATCACTCCTTGCTGCAAAAAAGATAGAAAGGATGAAGACTAATGACTGGTAAATGTTGGCTTCCTGTAAACAGAAAATTACCAAATCTGACAAATGCTAAACATTAGCACTGTAACACAAGAAGCAAGGTGCTCTCCCTTATCTGTGATAGGCTAATGGATCAGTGCTGAAATTCAAAGCTATTAAGGAAAATCTTTAAAAGCAAAGTCTCCAGCTTGATTCAGAATAGTTTTGGATTTAAAAATCTTTGTTTCCTGGAAATACCACAATGAACTGAAGGTTTGGTGAACGAAACAGTTTTCCATTGCAAAATGGAGAGAGGAAGAAGATGAAAGGCATCCCTTTAGATAGAATCTTCTGCTTTAATTTTGATGGGTTCAGAGAGGGAGCTGAGGGAGCTGAGGGCTGAAATGCAGCAGACCCAGATTCAAACTCCTGCTGATGCTGCATGTCTTTATGTCTTAAATTTCACTGGCTTGTTGAAGCTTTCCCTGATGAGTCTTTTTTTAATTATTATTTTTCCTTTCCAGAAAAATCTCATTGTCATTTCAGCACAGAACTGATGTGTGATTTGCGTGTGTGTGTGAAAGACAATTCTTGTTTTCTGGCTGTCTGTGAGCTCCCCCTGAGAAGGCAGGGAAACACAGACGCTGTGAAAGAGCCCTTGAATGTCGTTGTTGCCTCCTGTTTGTATAACAAAATGAAACAATTCAGAGTCTAGAAGGGCTCAGAATTCTGTTTATGCAATTCCATAACTAGCAAAACCCCCACCCCAAACTCCACAATGACTGGTGGGACAAAAGCACCCTTATTAGCATGATACAGACAGTTGGGTGGAAAGAGCAAGAGAGGGTCTTATTCATCGTGAAGAGAAGTTTAATTAAATAATGCTTTAGAGCCTTTCAGCAAATATTAATAATTGCAAACGTGGAAAAAGTTTCCTTCTGACACAGCCTGATCACGGTGACAGGCAAAACAATTACCCTTCTTGATGAGATTAACGCAGGTCAGGGCTTGCCATGTGTTTTTTCAAGCATGGCTTGCATTCATCACATGGACATCACGAGCTCTCTGCCCTTGCCAGCGCTCACATTCACAGCTCCCCTCAGTGCTGGCACGGCTTCCCCTGCAGCAGAGAGGCAGCACTCGGGTAGGTGAGCTCCTTTTGTGCGGGCTGCTTGGAGTCCCAAGCCTGGCTCTTAGGGAAGAAATTTTGTCATCACCTGTTGGTAAAAACATACAGGAAAGGCTCTTTTTAGCAGCAAAATTCAAAGATATTTGTAATTACCTTTGGTATTAGCTTCTAGTCAGCATTGCTGCAACAGCAGCTCACCTGCATAGTACCTTCTAAATATCTGGAGTAGTCCTAACCCTTAGAGAGTCCAAATTTACATCCAAATCCCTTACACCTTTGTTAGCAACTGAACCATAAAATGATTTTTTAATGTGATTATTATGAGGGTGCAAATATCTACCACCGAAAATCTGTTTCTTTCTGGACTAAATCTCTGAAAAAGGAGAAAATAGTCATTTCAAAATGTGTCTATGAATTCTGCTGCTTTCTCAGAAAAGAAAGGCGAATTGTTTTCTGCCCCATCCAGTGAATTTTAGGGATGCCACTGCATATGCTGCTGTGCCATTAGGATGCCCTGGACAGAAGCCATGTGGATGGTGTTAGGGAAGATTTATGGAGGGTGGCAGGTGATCTTACCTCCTTCTCCTCTGCCAAAGCTGCAATGTGAAGGATGCCAGGTCCTTCAAACTTCGATTTTTCCAGACATGGCAAACACTTATTACTTCTTAGCTCAGGGATCCTGGCCAGGACATCCAGAGACAACAGAGTATCTATCATGAGAAGTGGATAAACATTAAAAATTTGCTGTGAAAGGCCAATGATTATTAATCAAATGTCAACATTTTGTTAAGTCACAAAAGAAACAGAAAAGAACCTTGCACTGTGAAATTGTAACTAAAGTCAGCGGTGATGGGCTGTTAATCACAGTTAGATAGGCTGCAGGTATTGTAGTCAAGGACTTGTCCAATATTGCTGTCTATCCTCAGACAGACAAAGGCTCCATCCTTTCCCATTTCCTAGCAATCTTCAGTGATTTCTTTCTGGACTCTAGCTTCTCAAAGACATGAGAGTTAATTACCTCACCCTATTACAGATTCATAGAGTCCAGTCTAGCTCAAATTAGATGGAAAGGTTCTCTAAAAGTCCAGTCATCTCTGCAACATGAGCAGACTATGTTTCATCCTGTTTTTCTTGCTGTGAGTTTAGTGGCACCTGATGTGTATGAAACATGCCCCAGTCTTTGAAAGTATTGGGGGTTTTTTTTCCATTTTGGTATACTTTTTAAAACCTGCTTTACTCAAGAGATGTATGACAGCAGCATATATATTCTGAATAGGACAATAGGTCGCTGGTAAACTCTGCTTAAGATGAGGAACACCAATCTGACCTGATTTCTGTTGTGAAACCTCATCACACCCTCGGAAAACACGATCTTGATTTTGGCTTCATTAGCTCAAATAGAAACAGGTTTACAGCCCTTTGCCTTGTTTTACAGCCCCAAGCTCCTGAAGTTTTTGTCTGATACGAGACCTTTTTATTGCAGCTGATGACTTTGATGACTCTTGTAGTGCACTGCACAGGGAGCCAGTGGCTCAGCTCATCTTAAGCCATGCCAGCCTGAGGCTGCTCAGCATGCTTGTGTGGATCAGAGTGCTTCAGGGGGGCCCTTCTTCACAGAATGTCTCGCTAAGCCTCATGTTATATTCCCTGGGAAAAGCCAGCTTCATCTTGCTGCTGAGATGGGTCATATCCAGCGTAACTCATTCATTAGCATTTTCTGACAGGACCATATTTCATTGATGCAAACCAAACCATTCTTAAAACTGGCCTTCACAGGATGAGCTGTCACCTCAGGCTGTTCATCACAGTGATTTATCACAAATTCATTTCTTTTGGGAAGTACTCTCACTCCTTCCCTAGACCACTGTGTACCAGTATTTGTAAGGCGAGGTGGGCTGGCTTGCTCCATGGGAACACTGGGATTGCTAAGATGTAAAAAATGATGGAATTATCTATTACTTTTCTCCCCACATTTCAGAAGAGTTTGTTCAGAGGGATGAATTTACATGGTGTGCCTTGTTAACCAGTTTCTTATAAATCTGTTAGTTTTTTAATGGTTGAAACTACCTTGTTTACTCATGCTTGGTCCATAAGCAGCTCTGAAGGATGCCAGCTCTCATAACACTCTCATTTTCAACATATGCCTCAGAAATTCTGGAAATCTGCATGTTAAGTAGGTGTCATATTTGTGCATTCTGTATGCCCTAGGTTCAGCTGTAACAGCTGTTTTTCTCTCCTTCCTGGTAGCTGGTGCAGTGCTGTGTTTTGGCTTTAGTCTTAGAACAATGCAGGTAACACACTAGTGTTTTAGTTGTTGCTCAATACTGTTTACTCTAAGTCAAAGACTGTTCAATCTCTCATGCTCTGCCAGCAAGGAGGGGCACAAGAAGCCAGAAGGAAGCAGAGACAGGACACTTGACCCAAACTAGCCAAAGGAGTACTCTATGCCACAGCACGTCATGCCCAGTGTATAAACTAGGGGAGAGCAATTGTATTGTGCATCACTTGTATTTATTGTTTTTTTCCTTCCCTCTTGTAGTTTTATATTCTCTCCTCTTGTTATTTTTTTTATCATTGTTATTATTAGTAGTAGTAGCTGTTTTATACTGTACTTTAGCTATTGGATTGTTCTTGTCACAACTGGTTAACACCAATAGCTGTGCTCAAGGAGCAAGTAACGCCCCCTGCATGCTGAGTACAGCATTTCAAATGAGATGTGATTTTTAGTGAGCTGTGTTATCAGTTCATAAACCTCAAAACAATTCCCCTAATTTCAGATTAAACAATTGCATTATTTTTATCACAATCTATAAGATAATATTTCACAGGTAATTTAACATCACACAGGGACATTAGCATTGCAGCTATAAATGTCGATTTTACTACATGAGAAATCACAGAATCATAGAATCACAGAATGATTTGGGTTGAAAGGGACCTTAAAGATCATCTAGTTCCAAACCCCCTGCCATAGGCAGGGACATCTTCCACTAGACCAGGTTGCTCTAAGCTTCAACCAGCCTGGTCTCGAACACTACCAGGGTTGGGTCAGCAACAGCTTCTCTGGGCAACCTACAGGTGCTAGCTAATAGATTACATAAAGGTTAATTAAACCAATTACTTTTGGCTACGTAAATTAATTGCATGTTCAAACAAAAGGGTATGTCTAAATAAGAGCAAGGAAGCTGGTGAAGGGTGTAGAGCATAAGTCTTATGAGGAGCAGCTGAGGGAACTGGGGTTGTTTAATCTGGAGAAAAGGAGGCTGAGGGCAGATCTTCTTGTTCCCTACAACTACCTGAAAGGAGGCTTTAGCAAGGTGGGTCTCAGTCTCTTCTCTCAAATAACAAGCAGTAGGACAGGAGGAAATGGCCTCAAGTTGTGCCAGGGGAGGTTTAGATTGGATATTAGGAAAAATTTGTTCACCAAAAGGTTTGTGAAGCACTGGAATAGGCTGCCCAGGGAAGTGGTGGAGTCACCGTCCCTGGAGGTATTTAAAAGACATGCAGATGTGGCGCTTAGGGACACAGTTTAGTGGTTGACTTGGTGGTGTTAGGTTCATGGTTGGACTAGATGAACATCTTTTCCAATCTAAGTGGTTCTATGATTCTGTTATATGATTGCAGTGCCCCTTATTTCCACAAAGATTACCCCATCAGATAATAAAAAAGAGGGCATTCAAATGCTTAGCTTTTGTCTCATATATAAAATACATATTTACTTGCTGCTTCTCACTGTGGAAGTCTGGAATACGTTTACAAACAAGACATAAAAAAGCCTACAAAGCTCTTCCTCTTTTCTGGCTTCTTCCCAGTGTGTGGGAATCTTGCACTTTTTATGTATTGGATGGTGTTTCATGACAGAATCAGAATAGACTAGAGTCTGTCAAATATCTTAATCCCAGATATTCATCTGGGGGTTATGAGGAAGTCTTTTCAATGTGTGGTGACACCCAGCTATTGCTGGGTAACTTCATGTGTGGACATTTTTTTCTTCAAATTGAAACGTCTTGTCAGTGCAGCTTGATGCACTTTTCAGGGTGGGAGAGAGGCTTAACAGATGGCAGGCAAAACCCTTTGTTGCAAACCTGTAACCTAGAGAAGAAGGGTGTCAGGAAAGATAGAAGGAGAGAGATAGAGCCAAGCCAGGCTCATTCTAACTGCATGCCCTCTGCAGAACAGTGAGATGACAGCAAACTAGGAGGGACAGAAGAAGCATTATCAAGCTTTTCTCTATGCAAACACTCTATGGATAATTTTAGTATAGCTCCACTCTAACTCAAGAGCAGGACTTCTTGTGAGGCAGCCCTGAGTGGACACTGATCCTGTCGGTGACTGCACCATCCTGCAAAGATCAGACCTGTTGTCTGGTTTGGACAATGCCTTGTAATAGATCCACCTTCTGTCACGTGAGGTAGCTGCATGGGTGAAAGATGTCCTGTCCTATGGAGCTTAAAATATTCACAGCCCAAGCCAGCTTCTGCTGACTGGCACGAAGACAAGTGAAATGTACCATTGGGTCTGCCACTGGTGAAGGTACCTTTGGTGCCGGGCAGTATCGGACCCTGGGAGAAAAACATATTTCAGGCAAAATTCCAGCCTCTGGGTTGCCAGTGGATGGAGAAGTAGTTGCTTTTGGCTCTCCAGTTTGGAGTTTTGCATGCTATGGACAGATTCAAGCAACGTAGATGAAACTGGTATTATCAACACTGGTTACCAGAGATGTCCTGAGGGGAGTGTGCAATCTAGGCTTCAGGCACAGCTCTTGGTGATCAGAAAACTAGGATTAGACTGACTCATATAGGTTGTCTGCAGAATCATTGTGTTGCCTCTGATGTTCCTCTCTTCCTCCCCTTACCCTACCATGCCAAGGCTCTGGGCTTGCTACACCAGATATTATAGCTAAGTATATAAATAAGAGAAAGGGAGAAGTCTACTGAGCATTCAGACTCATGCAGAGACAATGATGTGAGAGGTACCTAGGTCTGGATGAAACAGTTATGGTTAGTCTAAAATCAATAACAAAATAAAACTGCAAGATAAATGTACACAGTGGAACTTGCTCATAGCAAAGTCTGATATAGAGGGACCTTATCTGCCAGTGATAAACTACTGCACTAAATTAGAGTTTTACAGGAACAGGTATTCCAGGAAATTTATCACTGGCATAAGAGCGAAAAACTTATCCCAGTGAGGAAACTGCTCGTAACAGCTGCAGGCATGTAATGATCCTTGGAAAATTGGTAAGCCAAACATCTGATACAAGAACACAGCCACTCAAAAACAACCTTGTTCTGATCTAGAGAAATGAGTTAATTACCTACAGTCTTAAGTATTGATCATTTCAGCAATATCTCAAAATCCTTACTTAGTTTTTGCTGAAGAAAAACACCCACTGATTCACATTTTGACCCAGATCTTTTTCAGTTTTGTTTTTTTTTTTATTTTTTCAATAACACAAGACTCCAAAAATACCAAAGGCTTTGCAACGTGGCCATTCGTACACACTGCCCAAAGGTGTAGTAAAACAGACAGTTCTAGCTATGCTTGCTTATTTGCTTAAAGTCAGTAAGTAAAGTCAAGCTGCCATCAATTTTTAAGGTGATTATCATAGAATCATAGACTAGTTAGGGTGGAAAGGACCTTAAGATCATCTAGTTCAAACCCACTTGCCATAAGCAGGGACACCTCAAACTAAACTATGTCACCCAAGGCTTTGTCCAACCTGGCCATGAAGACCACCAGGGATAGAGAATTCACAACCTCCCTGGGCAACCCATTCCAGTGCCTCACCACCCTCACAGTAAAGAACGTCTTCCTTATATCCAATCGAAACTTCTCCCACTTAGATTTTAGCCCGTTACTCCTTGTCCTGTCACTACAGTCCCTAATGAGGAGTCCCTCCCCAGCACCCCTATAGGCCCCCTTTACATACTGGAAGGCTGCTGTGAGGTCTCCATGCAGTCTTTTCTTCTCCAGGCTAAACAGTCCCAACTTTCTCAGCCTGTCTTCGTATGGGAGATGCTCCAGTGCCCTGATCATGCTCGTGGCCTCCTCTGGACTTGTTCCAACAGTTCCATGTCCTTTTTATGTTGAGGACACCAGAACTGCACACAATGC